>JBBPBX010008305.1:11251-33409 GCA_038048925.1 Garcialebias charrua | reverse complement strand
TTGAATTGTATGTATTTTCCAACAACTAATGTTCTACACTGACCTGCCATGATTTTTTGAAATGATCCAGCAGTCACTGTGCGAGGGGCGGGGGACACCAGGGACTGGTCATGAGTCCACCATCTACACAAAATTGTAAAATATTAACAAACAATTTTGCCCAACACGATGTTTCCTAAACATTTTACTATACTGTCCCATACCTATTCAGTCCATTGAATTATTTGTCAAACATATCACATAAAACCCTAAAGTTGTGTTATTATTATATTATCAAACAAAATTGTGCTTGTGCCATTTTTTTTTCTTACAAATATGGTCAACAGATCAGCCCTAATAAAATACTTGAAATTGTGAGTTATCTTTCATGCAGGATATTGACTGACACAAAATTTTAAGTGTCAAATTTTAAATAGACAAATATAATTCTTAGTTAATAATAATAACTAGAGAAATTGCATTTCCTGCGACAATGCAGTGTGAATGCTTATTGCAGAAGAACTTGCTGAAAAGCACCTGTAATTAGCTAAATAAAAGCATGCTGAAATGTAACTGAAATGTAAGAAGAGGTCTAAGTTAGCAGAAGAAAGCAGAAAAATACATATTTGTTGAATTAGTTTCAAATAAGCAGAAATTAGCACAAAAATTTGAAAATTAGCTAAAAAGGCTAAAATTACAACAACAAAAAAGAAGTTTAAATAACCAAAAGGAAGTGGAGAGAGCACATTTGTGCTGAGTTAGGCTAAAAAAAATTTGAAATGAGTGCAATAAATGTGGAATTACAGTAGATGAAAATGCTAAAATTAGCATTAAAACAGATAAATAGTATAGCTGAAATAGCAGAAATAGTTTAAGCTTGCTGAACTAGGCGGAAAGGAGCATACCAAGTTAAAATTAGCTGAAAGATGTCAAATGAGCTCGATTCATTTTCTATGATAAAAATGGCCGAAAAGTCTAAATGTTTCAAAAAGCTAAAGCTGCACCAATACCAAAAGTCATAGCACCCTTCTCCTGAAAGAGTTGAACATTTTGATATATGATTTGTTGAAATAGCGCAGAAAAAAAGTAGAATGAGAAAGTTGCCTGAAAATGTACAGAAGTAACTATGAGAAATATAAACATGATCGCAACTGTGTGAATGCTTAATAAGCATTCACACAGTTATTTTTTATATTGTTTTGTTGCAAAGGTTTCGATAATGATGTATTAATTGTTTAGATAGTTTTTGGCTTTGGAAAAATAGACTTTAATTTTTAAAACAAATTTCTGACCTGACTGACAAGCTGACAGCTAAGTCCAAGAGCAGGCCATGAACAAAGTGGGTTGCTGCCATTTGTTGTTCTACAAAGTATATTATAAATATCCCTGGTAATTTATCATTAAATGGTTCAAACTGCAGACAGATCAGCAAATTCCTGCTGGAAATGTCCTAAGCTCCACCAGAAACGTTGCTTCTGCTCACATGTATATAACAGAACCATCTACAACAGGTAAGATGTTAATTGTTCAAAACCTTTCCACCAAACCCCCACTTTAAAAGTTCTGAACTATCACTTTTTAAATGGTGATGCAATTTGCAACTTTCTGTTCAACTGAGTGAATCTACACTTACAGTAAATGAATCGTCTATTTTGCATTTGTTCATCAAACAAAACAAGAAAAACTGCATTTTACACAAACAACTCTTGGACACTTTGCTGCTGTTTTTCCTGGACAAAGAAGGAGCACTTCAGCAGAAGTACATTTGTTACACCAACCACTTATCCCCTAAAAGCTCTTATTCTTGTCATTTTCAAGGATAACGGTTACAGCCAGCTTCCTCTTCGGTCCGGTGTACCCGGTCATAATAACTCACAGTATACTTAGTGCTGTTCATTTGTGCCATTCAAGCAACAACAAAAAAAGGCAAAGGCCACTCAATGCAGGTGGTCCCCAATTTACGAGCGCTCTTACTTACGAGGTCCCGGATTTACGAGGTTATCATATTTAATAAAAATATGAAAAAAAAAAAATATATATATATATATATTATTTTTTGTGTGTGTGTTTAAATGTTCTTAATTTCATGTGTACAACACTTTGTTGCAGCTGTGGTTGTTTTAAATGGCTTTATAAATAAAGTATAATTGTTATTTTTATGTTTTATTTCAATTTTTAGCGTATTAGCTATCGCTCCCAAAGCGCCGCCGCCTGACATAAAACGAGCGGAGCTAAGCGGGCGGGGACACCAAGCCGACATGTCGCGAAATGGGCCATCTGCGGCCGGGAGCTGGCTTTGGAGGACCGTGCGTCCGATCAGAGGTTGCCTCATACGGATAAATTAGCTGGAAACACTCGGTGAACTTTGTGGATGTGTCTGGAGCAGCAGCAGATCGCTTCGCGATTGCTCCCAAAGCACCGCGCGACAACATTAGCTCATGGGCTAGCTAAGGCTAGGCTAAATGCTAAGCGGACCCCACCAGAACCAAACCGAACCGACGGCCGACGGCCGGGAGCTCGCCTCAATGTCCGAGAGCTCGCCTAAGATGTCGGATGGACACCCAGCTAACATGGAGAAGCAGCTCCGACAGCCTTTTTTGGATGTGCTACACGCTAACGAGCGCTAACGAGAGCAGGCCTAATCTGGTGGGGGCTAACAACAGCTAACGCGGGCAGCTTGTTTGAATGAACGAACACCGCGGAGAGACGGCTTTCAGTAAGTTTATTAAATATTTTTCTGGCTCCAAATGTATGAAGTTAGCGTACTAATAGCCTGGTTAAAACCACACCCTGTCCTTCACTTCGCTTCAGACTAGGGTCTGGCATTCCTCCCATTGAAAACGATTTCTCCTGGAGATTTTTGAATGGACCAATCAGAGAACAGAAGGCGGAGTTTTGTTAGTTTAGCCTGGCGAGGTCCAGGCTATCAGATAAATTGCTCAGAAACCACTCGGTGGATATTTTTTCTGCCACCAGTGTGTAATTATATGGCTCTAATTTACTGACTGTTGGCCTAGATAAAACATTTGAGATAAAATTCGATTTTTTATCATTTATTTTCGTAGCGCACCCGAGGCTGTTTGGAAAATGTCAAACCGAAACTATTTAAATCCAGCAGATTTGACCATTTCGTGAATTGATTTAGGAACTGTTAAGCTCAGGAACACTTCTGATATAACGTCAGCTAAGAAATATATTTTTTATCAGCAGAGAAATAATAGTTTTTTACCTTGTTTTGATGAAAATTCCTTCGTGGCGGCAGCCATTTTGAATGACGACGTCAGTCGACATCGTTCAAAACTCCGCCTTCTGCTCTCTGATTGCTCAGGAACACTTCTGATATAACGTCAGCTAAGAAATATATTTTTCTCAGCAGAGAAATAATAGTTTTTTACCTTGTTTTATTGAAAATTCCTTCGTGGCGGCAGCCATTTTGAATGACGACGTCAGTCGACGTCGTTCAAAACTCCGCCTTCTGTTCTCTGATTGGTCCGAACAAAAATCTACCGGAGAAATCCTTGTGGATGGGGGAAGTCCCAGACTGTGAAGTGAAGGGAAATGAGAATTGAGCGGAGCTGTGCAGGAAGGCGAGGGCCAGGCTAGCGTACTAACAGTCCTTCCTTGAAACAGTTTGGACTGCGTGGTGCTGCAGAAAGCTGGGAAGCTCGGACGTAACGCGGAGGAGCTAAGAGACGAGAGAAGCTGCGCTCAAAGTAAGAAATTATTTTTTAAATAATTTTTATACATTTTTTGAATTGTTTTAAAGCAGGGGTGTCAAAGTCAAATACACCGAGGGCCAAAAAAACAAATTTGCTACAAGCCAAGGGCCGGACTGGTTCAATGTTTATTATAAGGAGGTGATATAAGTTTTTTTTCTTCTTTCTGCACTCTTTTCATTCAATTGTTTTTTTGGATGAATTTGTTTTATTTTGTCTCTTTTAAGGGGCGGCCGTGGCACAGTGGTAATGGCAGTCAACCCCCGATCGGAAGGTTGGAGGTTCGAATCCCGTATCCGCCCACCATGTGTCGTTGTGTCCATGGGCAAGACACTTAACCCCAAATTGTTCCCGGTAGGTCTGGATGGTGCCTTGCAAGGCAGGCTACCACTATGAATGTCTGAATGAATGGGTGGATGGCTGGTATTGTAAAGCGCTATGGGGCTCCTCACAGGGGGCTGGAAAGCGCTATATAAATAAGCTCCATTTACCATTTAAATTAATCAATAAATGAATTAAATAAAATATTAAATAAAGCCTCAATAAACGCTTATGATTAATAATTCATGTGAATAATGCAGAATACCATCCTGATTTCAGATTCAGATTCAGATTCAGTTTATTATCGCCATTGTCAATGAACAGGATTCACAGACTAGGAATTTGCTTCGGCATAACGGTGCATAAAATATAAAAACATAAGACACAAAAAACATAAACCATAAAACATCAATACAATCAATACAATATTCAGTGAACAAAAACTACTAAGAAACAGTGCAATTATTATTATTGCTCAATAATCCAGGTAAACGACACAGAATAACATCCTGATTTATGCTCAATAATCCAGGTGAATAACAGAAAACACCCTGATGCATGCTCAATAATCCAGGTAAATAACAGAATAACACCCTGATGCATGCTCAATAATCCAGGTGAATAACAGAATAACACCCTGATGCATGCTCAATAATCCAGGTAAATAACAGAATAACACCCTGATGCATGCTCAATAATCCAGGTAAATAACAGAATAACATCCTGATTTATGCTCAATAATCCAGGTAAATAACACAGAATAACATCCTGATTTATGCTCAATAATCCAGGTAAATAACACAGAATAACATCCTGATTTATGCTCAATAATCCAGGTAAATAACAGAATAACACCCTGATGCATGCTCAATAATCCAGGTAAATAACACAGAATAACATCCTGATTTATGCTCAATAATCCAGGTGAATAACAGAATAACACCCTGATGCATGCTCAATAATCCAGGTAAATAACAGAATAACACCCTGATGCATGCTCAATAATCCAGGTAAATAACACAGAATAACATCCTGATTTATGCTCAATAATCCAGGTAAATAACAGAATAACATCCTGATTTATGCTCAATAATCCAGGTGAATAACAGAATAACACCCTGATGCATGCTCAATAATCCAGGTAAATAACACAGAATAACATCCTGATTATGCTCAATAATCCAGGTGAATAATGCAGAATAATAAACGCTTCTTTCATAACTTCTCCATCACTGAAAGACTTCTTATGTTGAGCCAGGATGCGGCTAACACGGTAGGAGGCGATTGTAGCTGCCTTACCTTTTGTGCTGGGCCGAGTGAAGATCGATTGCTGGGCTGCAAGCTTGTTTTTTAGCTCCCGCACTTTGAGTCCGTAAAGAACTTTTAGGAGGGAAATCTGTCTCAGTTTGTGCATTGTCTTGAAATGCCGCTCCAAGTTACACTTTTTGGGCAAGGCAACGCTCGAATTACAGATGAGGCAAATAGACTTCGAATTAGAATAAACAAAAAAATACTCCTCCTCCCACTCTGTGTGAAAATAATAAGTTTTCGTTTGCTTGTTCGCTAGTTTTTCATCCATGTTTACTGCTACCGGCGACATTCACTCCACAGCGCTCTCACGCACCGATAGCTCCACTGCTGTCTTAAAATCTCGTGAGTCACCGCACCCAAAACTCGTGAGACTATGTCTGTGAGAATACAAGATGGGGAGTGCTGAGGAAAGCGTTGCTGCGCACTGGAATATGGTCACTCCTCCCACCCCCCAATAGTTTAATGTGTAATGTATGAGCATTAGAAAATTGAATGAGTTATTCATTTTGTTGTGTTACTTATAGATAATTGTTGTTTGAACTGATTGTTTAGGAAAAAAAGGAGCAGATATAATTTAAAAAATTCTTCTTTCTGCTGCCTTTCTTTTTATATTTTGTTTCTTTCATATTATATACTGTATATGTAAATGTTTTGTATTTTACTTTAAAATGAATAAATGAATTTAAAAAAATCAAGAATATCAAGCTCCTTTATAAAATAAATGCATGTATTGCATGTGAAGCCTTTGTGTCCACATTGAGGCAGCGTTAAATTTTGTTTTAGTGTTTTGCTTTGGTATGTCTTCTTCAATAAGCTAATTTAATGGGAAGATGGTTCAGATAAACTAGCTGAACAACTGTCATGTGTCAGGATGGAGATGAGCTGCTTTGTGTGCGGCTGCTGGGTCCTTTGACGCATCGCTGTTATAAAAACTCTAATGAAAAGCTGTCGACGAGAGCGGTTTCCTTTACTTGAGTCAAACAATGATGTGCACCCTTGAAAAGTTCAAATATAGATTTATTGGGGCATTTAAGGCACAAAATCAGTCTCTCTTGCTGAATAAGCAGGTTGAGACTGTAAAGAAGGGGATCAGGGAGCGTTGCCAATTTCCGACAGCTCATTCTTTTTTCCTGCTCTATGAGGAACAGAGAGTATATTGAGAAAAGCCAAGGCAATAAACTATACAGCTCTCTTTATCATCGCTGCACTGTAGAAAAATTCAATTGAATAATTTCTGCACTAATCCTGAGCGTGGATGTAATCCTTGAAAATGTATAACAACTGAGACTGTCCAAATGTTCAGTTAGAGCTGAAAACAAGTTAATTCAAACATCTACATAAGATGTATCAATGACCGTATTGAAAAGTAAAAGTTGGTTTAATAATTTTATCATGAAAAACATTCTCTACCTGTAATTTTCCTGTATGGAGAGCAGTATGCACAGTATATATATATATTCACTGAGGGGAGACTTTTTTTCAAACAAGCTCGCTCAAAACCTTCCGTGTAAAAATTGAAACTGGCACTGCAGGTGCACGAGTAATCAAATATTGTGTATGAAGGAACAGAGATCAGCAGGGGAAGCATGCTGATGGGCTTCAACAGAGGAGCCTGAGCCATCTGGAGGCTTTTGAAAAAACAACAAAATAGCATAGTTAGAGGAGAGAGGAGGGGGAGCTTCACCAGGTGATGGTGTGCAGAACTGGAACTAAATTTTAAAAAGACTTGACATTTCAACATTTAAACAACCACACGGGAGATTCAAAATGTGATGTTTCAATCCAGTATAAGACAAGTTAGCAAAACACAAACCCAACAGCTCAAACTGGAGAATATAATGGAGCTCCAAGTGTTTTGGTTACTGCAAAGTGTTTGTTCTGCTATATCTGCTCAGAGCAGACCTTCTGCATTCAACCTCACCCACAGATGTGCAGAGGCGTTCATTTTATGCTCTGAAAGCAACGCTCACAAGTGCATATGCACCGTTTACACCCAAATCAACCAGTTCAGTTTCCTCCTATCAGTTTTTCTTTCATTGGAGTAAAACAGAACAAGTCCAGATGCATTGACTGCAACAAACCGAAGATATTGCTTCAACAATCATGCAGCACGTGAATGTACAGGAACAAACCAGTTTCATGAAAAAGGCTACAACACTGGACCAGACCAAAACACATAGTTAACTTACCATTAAAGCTTATTTGAAAACTAAACTCATTATTTTGTCCTTCAGCTGTGTCTTTGTGGTTATCACTGTTGCCTCACAGCAAGAATTCAGTTCAATTCAGTTTATTTGTATAGCGCCAAGTCACAACAAAGTTGTCTCAGGGCACTTTACAGGAGCGTTCACATATAGCCAATTAGTTAACGTTCACTGTCTAAGGAAGAAGGTCCTGAGTTCAATCCCCTGTTTGGACCTGGGCTCTTCCTGTAGAGTTTGCATGTTCTCCACATGTTTGTGTGTCATTTTGTTTCATGTACTCCAGTTTCCTCCCACAGTACAAAAACATGCGTGTTAGGCTGCCTTCAGGCCCAGACTTCTCTTGCAAAAGAGATCTGTGATCTCAGTGGGCTTTGACTGGTTAAATAAAAGTTAATAAACAAATAAACAGCAGTAAGTGACTATCCCCGTCACTGAGGGATTTGAATAGAGAATGATGTAGCTTTGGAGATGACAACTGTATTTTTCAGATTATAAGGTGCATTAAGCAAAACCAAACAGTCAGATAAGTCAAACTTTATTCAACTCATTCACAATAACCACACAAAATTGGTTTGAGGTCAGTAAGCACAACCAGATAACCCTAACCCTAATAAGGTGCACTGGATTATCAGGCTCACTGTCAATTTTTGAGAAAATTAAAGGATTTTAAGTGCGCTTTATAGTCTGAAAAATATGGTATTTTCTGGACTGGAACTGAACAAGGAATGCATGTTTATGATTATGTTTATGTTTATTAAAAAATGTTTTTCTTTTTTTCAAAATACAATACAAAACAATCCCATAAATGATAACGTACAAAATATTAAAAAAATTGAAAGGTAGCAGAAAGAAGAAACAAATCTTATTATATCTGCCCCTTTTTTCAAACAATCAGTTCAAACAATAATAATCTTCCAGTAACAGAAGAAAATGACTAACTCTTTCTAATTTTCTAACTAATACAATACACATTACGTTAATTCATTATATATTTTTTAACAATTTAGTTTTGACCATTTTCTTAAATGTAAACATTGACTTGGCATTTTTAACTTCATTCTCCAAACCATTACATAATCCAATTCCCTGGATTGAGGTAGACCGTCCCTTCAAACTAGTTCTTATTTTGGTTTTACAAATATCTCTGTCCCCTTAAGATAATAACAACTTTGTCTTTTAACAAAATGTATTTGGATATTTAAAGGTAATGCGTTATTCTGAGCCCTATACATAACTGATAAAACATTATAGTTTACCAAATCATGGAACTTCAATATTTTCAGTTGATAAAATAATGTGCTTGATGGATGACGGTAATGTTTTCTAGTGATAATTCTTACAGCTCTTTTCTGTAATACATGTAAACTTTAATGTTTTTAGTGCAAGATATTCAAGTGGGTAGGAAAGACACTGTATAATAATAGAGGTATTTGATGTAAGTTTTTTATTTTTTGATGGTCCAAGACAAAGCAGAGTTATTCATTCATTCATTCATTCAACCTTTATTTAGTCAGGTAAATCTTTTGAACCTCATGGGCTCATTTACGAAAGCGACCTGCTAAAACTAAAGAACAATGAACAGCAATGGTAGAATTTCCTTAAACAATAAACAAACAAACAAACAATAAACAATAGAAAACAAAAGAGAGAAAACAATTTTTTTTTTTTTTTTTTTTTTAACAAAGTATCAAAAAACTAGCAAAACATTATAAGGTAGACGTATAAAATCAAAGACAGGAACAAATCTGCATTGGTTTTTGCCAGGATTCCAACAGATTCTGAAAACCATTTAGAGAAGTCAAGTTCGAGAGCTTCAGATCTTTTTGTAAGATATTCCATGAAGCAGGAGCGGAATAGGAGAAGGCCCTTTTTCCAAGTTCAGTCCTCACTGACGGAACACTGCAGGTAATCATGTCCTGAGAGCGCACACTGTAGCTGCACTCACGCAAAGACATGTAGGAGGAGATGTATGAGGGCAGCAGACCAAGAAGTGATTTAAAGATGAAAATGTACCAGTGGAAGAGTCTGCGTGAGGTTAATGATGTCCAGTTAACCAGTGAATACAGGGTGCAGTGGTGGGTACGATAATCACAACCAGTTATGAATCTTAGTGCACCATGATAGACAACATCCAACATCCGCAGGGTGCTTGTAGGAGCATTCATGTAGAGAATGTCACCGTAATCAATGGAGGGAAGGAAAGTCACAGATACAAGGCGTTTCCTAACATTCAGTGATAGACATGATCTGTTTCTGAAAAAGAAACCCAGTTTAACTTTCAGTTTCTTCACTAGGTTTTCCACGTGGAGTTTAAAAGAGAGATGTGAATCGATCAGGATACCCAGATATTTATAGGAATCAACAAACTCAATAGGGACACCATTTGAAGATAAAATCAGAGGAAGAACTGCTGGGACCGACTTCCTATTTGAAAAAAACATCCCTTTTGTTTTATCAGCATTTAGGACAAGTTTGAGACGGAACAAATCTGACTGGATGAAGTCAAAAGCGGATTGCAGTAACTGGAAAGCCTTAGCTACTGTTTTAGCTCGGCAATAAACAACTGTATCATCAGCATAGAAATGTAAGGATGCATCAGGGATGCAGTGACCTACATTAGCTATGTAGATTGTAAAGAGAGTGGGTCCTAAAACTGAGCCTTGTGGTACACCATTTTTAACTGTTAAATAGCTGGAAGAAGTACCGTTATGTTGAACACATTGCCTCCGATTGGAAAGATAGTTTGAAAACCAACCGATGGTGTGCTCAGAGAAACCTATTTCTGAGAGCTTGTGACACAGGGTATTATGATCCACAGTGTCAAAAGCTTTAGACAGGTCTAAGAAAAGTGCAGCACAATAATCCTTAGCATCCAATGCTTCAACAACATCATTCAGAACCTTCAGAGAAGCAGTTGTTGTGCTGTGTTTTTTCCTGAAACCAGATTGATGAAGAGGTAAGATGTTAAATGAGTCCAAATAATTTTTGATCTGAGAGTTTATCAGTTTTTCTTGAACCTTGGCTAAGATGCAGAGTTTAGAGATTGGTCGATAATTATTCAGTGAGGTGGGGTCACCTCCCTTCAGCAAAGGAAGAACAAAGGCTGTTTTCCAAGCATCCGGAATGGTGTTTTGGCTTATGGACAGATTAAAGATGTGGGTCACAGGGACTGTGATGATATGAGCAGCCAGCCTTAAGAAATAAGGTGGAAGTTCATCTGGACCTGCAGATTTTTTAGGATCAAGATCATTTAACAGTTTATTTACCTCACTGACTGAGAACGGAGAAAAAGAGAAGGTGTGATTAACAGATGGTTGACTTGTAGGAGGGATTTGATTTGTAGAAGTTTGATTATTAGATAAAGTGGCTGATTTTCCGTTTGTAACTGTGTCAAATAATGAACTAGAAGCAACAAAATGTTTATTGAAACAGTTCAGGATCTCATGCTTATTTGACACAGGAACAGAGTCAACAAGAAATTGTGATGGGAGGTCAGATGATTGGGGGGTGCCTGAGAGAGATTTGATGGTTTTCCAGAATTTTTTAGGATCGTTTAGATTTTTGGAGGTCTGAGATAAGAAGTAGTTACGTTTAGCGGCTTTGATGGCAGTTGTGCATTTATTCCTTAGCTGCCGAAATTTCAACCAATCAGTGTCTGAGTGTGATTTTCTTGCTACGGCCCAAAGATGATCTCTCCAGTGCAGGAGATCAGCTAGTTCAGGAGTAAACCAGGGGCTGTCACGGCTCTTTATCCTGAACTGCCGAAAAGGTGCGTGTTTGTTTACAAAGTAAATGAAACTATCATGAAAATCGTTCCAAGCGGTGTTCACGTCATTGATTTGTAGGATACGTTGCCAATCAAAGAGGGATAGATCCCAAAGGAATGACTGTTCACTGAAACGTTTCAAATCCCTTTTTTGAATTATTCTGGGCTTAGCAGGTGGAAGTTATAAATCATGGAGAGTGTAGGGAAATATTTCATCCACAACCAGATGCCATGGAGGAGCGCGGGGGGTGGCCTTGGCACCAACGATTAATTTTCAGCCACACCAGTCAATTGAGGAAATTATACTTTTAAACATTATAAGAACTAGAAATCATAGATTCCTCAAATGGAAGGAGTGATTGGTTTACAATGGTAGTGGCCATCTTGGATTTTGACGTGGCATCCCAATTTACGATGGTGACGTTTTTATGCCTAGAAGCAGCAACACACCGAAATGGAAGTTGGCACCTTGCTTTTTAAATTTTAGATACAAGGGCAGATATGGAAGCAGATGGAGCCACACACTCAAACAGAAGTTGGCAAGTTATTTATTTACCAAGTTATAATGCTCAAAACATGCACAGACTGATGGAGGGTACTGTATTTCCAATTCCCCCTCATCGCTCCGCGACACGAGACAAAAATATGAGCTTTGTGGACAGTTTGCCCAATGCTTGAACATTTGGAGCATTTCATTCTAAGTCCAAAGAAAACACCCACAGGCTTGAATCCCAAGTGTGACTGGTTGATCAAATGGTCTTTCTGAACATGTGTTCTTATTTGTTTTAACCTTCTGGGGAGCCTGACAAAGTTTTACTTTGAGTGGAAACAATTCTGCTCAAAGCCCACATGAAATACATTTTTGATTGAGTCTTTTTTTTTTTTATCTGGATAAAATTATTCCAACATGCAGTAGCCGGACAGAAAACATGTTGGTGTTACAACGCTGCTTTGAAAACAAGCCGTAAATCATTTTCTATCCTTTTTTTTAAATGATTCAAATTGTGTTTTAGTCTGATGTGGTGAAGAAGGAGCTGAGTCAAAAGAAAAAAGTCTTAATTTACTTATCCATCTAAGTTTGAACCCTCATCTACAGTACCAAGTTGTGAGTCCAATCAAAGAATAAGATCCCCGAGTCAAGCAGCTGAAATGAGCTTGTTCTGAAAGATGGCTGCCTTTAAAGATGGAGCTTTCAGGGGTGGAGCTCAAGGGGTCCTCCCCCAGAAATTGTTTGAATAAAGTAGATGTGATTTCCTGCATTTTGGTGTATTTTAACATGTTGTTGAACATCTACGTGTACCCACATTTGTAAACACTTTGCTTCTGTCAAGCATCCTACCCCTGCCCTGCTTGATCCGAGCTGACTCTTCTCCGGTGAGTTCACTGTCTGACTGCACATGTGAAACCTTCAGGAGCCTCCTCCGTCTGTTCATGACGGCTGCCTGTGGGCACCAGCTCACGTACGACTGCCTGGTTAGCTGGTTTGGCACTCACCCCCGCCGCTCGCTGGCTCCTGCTCCAGTCTCTATATTCACTGCCTTCAGGTGCTTCAGTTCTCGGTTGTCCAACTAAGGATAATGAGAAGCCTTTTTTAAATGAATGTAAAATGGAATGTCTTTTTGACATTTTGATCACTGTTATTTTGACAAATTAGCGCTGTTGTTTTGATACGTGATGTGAATAATACACATCAGACAAATCTCCGTCTGCATTTTTAATAAATAATCAAAATTTTATTAATGACCCACTTAAACTGTCAAACTGATTTGCAATTTAGTTGTGCTGTTTAATTCTAGTTTTAATAAAATTGTGCAATGACTTTGGACATTTAGGGGTGGAGATTTTTTCAAGGGTAAGTGGAAATTTCAAGGGTAAGCGAGCTGGTCAGGGAAGCCCAGTCCTCACCTCCTTCTACAGGTGCGCAGTGGAGAGCATCCTGTGCTTCAGCATCAACGTGTGGCATGGAGGCTGCACAGCTGCAGAAAGAAAAGCTCTGCAGAGAGTGGTGAAGGCTGCACAGAAGTCTGTTGGAGTCAGCCTCCCCACCATCCAGACTTTACACCTCTAGTGGCAGGAAGAGGGCCACCTGCATCATGAAAGACCCCACTCACCCAGCACACACACTTTTTGCCCCACTCCCCTCAGGAAGGAGGTTGAGAAGCATTAATTGTAGAACCACTAGACTGAGGAACAGCTTCTACCCTGAAGCTGTTAGACTCATGAATATCTATCAGGATAATCACTGTGAAAAATCACGTCATGTTGCAGCTGATCTGTTTCATGTTGCTGTGTTCATGCGTGCTCATAGGGATGGGAATTGTTAAGAAATTATCAATACCAATTCCTTTATCGATATCATTTATCGATTCAATTCCTTATCAATTCTGTTAACAATTCTCATTGGGTTAGGCAAAAAAATATAGTACACCATTTATGTGCATGAAGTATTTAGTGCTCTTTCACCAGAACAAAAATAGAACTTTTATGAAAAAATAATTCCTAATTAACATTATTAAGGGGCTGTCCATGGTTGGAATGGGTGATAGGCTTCTATACAGTTGGACTTCTGTCTCTTCCTCAAAAAGTTCTTCTAGGGCTGTCTCTTTTTGCTGCTTTACAGGAGGCATCTGAAATTATTGACATAACCACAACTTGTAATTCACAAGTTTCAATTTTAAAATAAATAGTGTAATAATCCATGCAATTTATAATCTTTCATTACAAAAAACAAAACTTACATAGTTATCATCTTCATCCTCTTCTGCCTCCCTCTTCTGCCTCCCTCTGCGTCTCTCCCAGCTCTGCCAGCTTCAGAAGAAATTCACCATTAAAAACACTGAGCAGCAAAAAAAGCTCTCACAACAGAAAGAGGCTACAACGAAACACACTGAACAAAAATATAAAACAACACTTTTGTTTTTTCTCCCATTTCTACTGTGGCATTTTTAGGTCTGTTGTGTGTTGATATCATCATCCTGAAAGCTAAGTGTGCTAGCAACAGCCTCTGAGCCAGCCAGACTCCGGCAATCCTCGTCAGCTAAATGTTATTACATGAGATGGAGATTATTTCATACAACACAGTGGAAGCAGTAAAGCAAAAAAGTAACAAGTGACAGGAACTGGATGAGCTTAATGTTACCTGCTGCAACATTTAAAACAGAGGAGGACGCTAGTTTGTTAGCTCCGCTTCCACCACCAAGCAGCGTCACGAAGCAGCGTGTTAAAGACGGTACATTTGTACAAACTCACCTCATGCTAAGTGGTCAAATGCTTATCTCTGCATGTTAGAAGTATTTCCGCCCTTTATTGTAATCGACGCTTTGCATGTGTTGCAAGTAGACCTGGTTTCGTCTCCGCTTTTTCCTCGACGCCATGTTGAACACCAAATACGGCGCATGTCTGTGATGTCATCACGTAAATGCGTCACCACGACGAGTCAGTAGAATGAGTCAGAGAACCGATAAACAGAATTGTTAAGACAAGCAGCCTACATTTCCAGGGAATTGAACTCTGAAGAACCAGTTCTTTAAAAGAACCGGTTCTCAATTCCCATCCCTACGTGCTCATCTGCTCACACAGACTTATGTTCATGTTGCTGTTCGGCGTATTGTTTTTATTGTTATCATGCTATTAGTGCTTAGAATATTTTTAGTTGATGTTTTTCTTAGTTCATATCGTTGATCTTTTACTGTTTTTTTTTTACATTTTATAGTTGGATTTAACTGGGATCCTATGCACACAATTCCGTTCCGCCACATGTACCACGTGTGGTGTGAATGACAATAAAGAATATCTGATTCTGACTCTGAAATGTTTACTTGAAGGGGCAGCTCTTATGTGATATTAAGAAGCTCGTAAGTGTCTGTTGTGTTTAAAATGAGTGTTTATAGTTTACATATCCAATGTAAGTTTTATTTGTTCAAAGCAGTCATATTTATTCTAAACGTTATTCTTAGTAAGCCTGAGTTACCTGATCCAAGCAAATAGTTACCAGAATACACCTTGTCAAAATAAGATTTCCCGGATCCTGTTCTTGCAGGATCCGGCTCAAATTAAGCCCTGTTAGCATCTGAATAGGGTGCCATCTGGCCACCTCCCCTTGAAGGTTTCCATGGCACCTCCTACCATGGCAAACTCTGAACTTGCTAGACAAATTACATATCTGCGCTGGCTGGGAACTCATTGCCCAGAAGGAGACTGGAAGACGGGTGTCTGTTTCCCTCCTAAAACTTGTTGCCTCTGCGACACGACCACAGATAAGCGGTTGAACAATGAATGACTGAAATGTTTTATTGTTTTATCTGAATATTTTATCTTTCAGGACCCAAAACTTCACCTCAGCATCTGAGCAAAAGTTTATCCAAACAGTTTTACCTGCAAGACTTGTGACCCTCTGAGCTGCATTTGCACTCACCTGCTGTAAGACAAATCCACTGTTTGGGTATCTCAACTTTCTGGTCATCTGAGTGCAATGTGCTGTGCAACCTGCATAAACAGAGAGGGTAAAGGTGAAAACGGGTAATGATTCATTATCCTCCAGTGGTTTAGGGTTTTGGCAACAAAACGAGACCTTCAGATTGGACGTGCTCTCTCCTCGCTTCTGCCGGCCCACAGTATCTCCTCAACCAGCTCATGATGAATAGGCACGATCAGGGAGTGACCTGATTGGGGAAGCAAGCAGCATCAAGGCAACTGCAAAGAGGAAGAGGAGGCGGGAAGCATTTCTTCTGAAGGAGACTGAATCTATTAGGTTTGTATTAAATTCTGACGGTGCTGCCGAGCAAATCCCATATTCTGTATCAATCCTTCTGAAAACAGTGCAGTGTCTGTGAGTCTGTGGAAACAGGCTAATTTTGTCATGCTGGGTCTATCTTATAAGTGGTATTAGCTCCGGAGTTTAAGCCTCATTATTGTCTTTTTCAAAGCTGTGTGACTTGAAAGGGCTCATCAGCCTCACAAATGACTGTGCAGTCCGTTTCATCTGCCCCGTTATCTATATTTTATGCCCTCGAATTCCTTTGGCCTTTATCTGTCTGCTGCAGTCTGCTTGACAACACACTGTATGATGGCTGATGAGAAACACTTTGGGATTTGTACACACTGGGAAGTACAACGCACAACTTAAATTATATTGCTTTAGGAAACGATGACTTTCAGTACAAAGTACAATAAGTGAGAACACATTAATGACAAGAATATCCACTTTCACGCATGCAGTGCAGCCCTGAAATTTTCTTGACATTGCAGAAAAGGAGCTTTATGAAAAAACAGAACTGCCCGAATCAGATGAACCAGAAACGATGCAGCTCAGCCTCTCGTGAGGTTTTCTTCCGTTTCAGCTAACCTCAGCATTACAGTCCATTTTTCAGTGAGGTCATCCACTTGTTTTAATAAATATACAAAGTAGTACTAACATCATTGTAAAGAAGAAAAAAAAAAGTGGCCTCTCTGTTGTATTCAAAACATACACTTTATTTTCTGAAAAGAGAAATATTGGTTTAAAAGTCAACAAAAAGAGTAATGTTTTTCATTGATTTTGTGTGATTTAACAGCATTTCAACCTGAAGAGACTCACAAAACGAGAGAGAGAATACAGTACAATTAAAATGTTTTATTGATTAAGGTTTCTTTGGCGCTCGGGCCCCGGCGGAGGGCATTGCTTTGCATGCCGGACTGCTGAGAGCTTGAATGTCCGGCATAGGGAGATAGATTATGGATATCTACCCCCCCCCCGGGACCCGAACCCGGTGGTTCAGAAGGGAACGCAGACGTCCAATCCATCCCACCGGTACGTGAATGACAGCCAGCCAGCGGCCGACGGCTCCGGCCAACCCGGAGACGAACACCAGCGCAGAAACCCCGTCCTGAGCAAGCACGAAGCGACAGCGGGAAGGAAAAACTCCCCCGAGGGGAAGAAACCTCCAGCAGAACCAGGCTCAGGACAGGCGGCCATCTGCCATGACCGGCTGGGTCGCAGGGAACAGGAAGCAGGAACGCACACAGCAGCAGGACCAAGACGAAGGCGAGCAGGACAACCCCAGGCGGCGGAGGCGGGACGAAGAACAGGGGAGGACAGAGGAACCAGAAACCCCAGGAGGAGACGGGGAGGCGGAGGGAGGCGACTAGACTGGCAACGGGCAAACAGGAAGAGCTGAGGAAAGGGGTGCCTTATATCCAGGTGGACAGTTGATGAGTGATTCGATGCAGCTGTATCCAGGTGGACAGTTGATGAGTGATTCGATGCAGCTGTGAGTCCTGCCATTGTTGAATTTGCGTCTTCGACTTCATTTCAACCTGAAGAGACTCACAAAACGAGAGAGAGAATACAATTAAAATGTTTTATTGATTAAGGTTTCTTTGGCGCTCGGGCCCCGGCGGAGGGCATTGCTTTGCATGCCGGACTGCTGAGAGCTTGAATGTCCGGCATAGGGAGATAGATTATGGATATCTACCCCCCAAAAATAAATTGCCGGGGCCGAGCTGGCGAGGGTCTGGCTGCCCGAGTATGCGTGGGCAACACCGTCTTTTCATGGGCTGGGCAGCAGCCTTGTTCACGGACTGGGCAACGATAGCCCCTTTTCTTGGACCGGGCAACGACAGCCTCTTTTCTTGGACCGGGCAACGACGGCCTCTTTTCACGGACTGGGCAACGACAGCCTCTTTTCTTGGACTGGGCAACGACAGCCTCTTTACTTGGACTGGGCAACGACAGCCTCTTTACTTGGACTGGGCAACGACAGCCTCTTTACTTGGACTGGGCAACGACAGCCTCTTTACTTGGACTGGGCAATGACAGCCTCTTTACTTGGACTGGGCAACGACAGCCTCTTTTCTCGGACTGGGCAACGACAGCCTCTTTTCTTGGACTGGGCAATGACAGCCTCATTTCTCGGACTGGGCAACAGCCGCATTCCCGGGAACAAGCCCCGTTGGGGCAACCAAGAACGAGCGTGCATGGGCTCCAGCCCCTTTCCATGGAAAGAAGACAAAAGGGGGAAGTGATTCGGCTCAAGTTGCATGCATGCCGGACTGCTGAGAGCTTGAATGTCCGGCATGGGGAGATAGATTATGGATATACTCCTCCCTCCCCCCAAACATAGCCAGGGGCGAGCCGGCGAGGGACTGGCCGAAAGGTGAAAAGGAAGCCCGTGAGAAGGGTTGCCAGAGGAATGAGAGAAGGGAGCGTGCCCGCTCGAGCTGCCAGAGAGAGCCCGCATGGGCTGCCAGAGTGAACCCGCATGGGCCACCAGAGAAAAGCAAAGCCCACTCGAGCTGCCAGAAAGGAAGAGGGAGGCGTCGTCCACGACTGAAGGACCCCTCCACTAGTGAACAATGCGAGAGCTTACCCAGAAACTGAGCAAGCGTCGAGCAGCAAGCAGGGATGAGATGTCCGGGTGGACGCAGGAGGAGCAGGCCGCCAAGACCAGTGATCAGGCCAACGGAAGGAAGCCTCGGGAGCACCCCGAACGGCTGCGGAGGGAGCTTAGCTACGCCCCTCGGGGGGAACGCAGAGGCAAGAATAGAAAACAGTCAGGAAGGAGCTCGATGGCATGGGAAGGCAACAGACTCGGGAACGGACCCAGATGACAGAGTTTGCACGAAAGACAATGCCAACCAGGAGGGATCGAATAAACGGGACTAACGGGAGGCCAAACAAGGAAGCAAAACGGGGTGAACGGGAAGCCAACTATCAAAGTAAAACAGGGTCAACGGGAGGCTAACTAAGAAAGAAACGGGGCGAACGGGAGAAGGAAGATCAGCGTTCGGACCCGTGAAGGGCCTTGGGGGCCCACCGACGAGGGCAGACTGAACGTGGGTGTGCGCCCCTGCAGAAGCTGCACACGTGGAGAAAGGCACAATTGGGGTACGAGCAGACAGAACGGTTAAAATGGTTACAAATCGGCATGTCGTCGAAAGCCTCCACCCCCCGACCGCGGTGGTCCGCATGCAGGCCGCCAACAGGATCCCCAACAGAACGGGGCGCCGGCAGGGAGGGCAGAGGAGGCAGGCCAAACGGGACCGAGGGGCAGAGGGAACTGCGATGGCCGACGGCAGAGCAGGAGTGGCATGGGGCTGCNCAAAGCGCGATGCAGCAAGGAGCAGAAGCGCGGGTCTGCGGCTGAAAGCTTGATATGCAGCTACATTTGCTCGGCAGCAAAACAGACTGCGCTCCCTGTCAGAGCACATGAGACATCAGGGAGGGTCATATGAAATGGGAGGAGTTGGACGACAGGGAGTGCTTCGTTTATTTAGTATCACACACACATAAATTATGCTGTGGTGGTAAACAGTAATGTAATAGGTGTGTAAATGACAGAAATTCAAACCTCTGAGACAAACAAAGACATGATACTGTACCTTCAAATATACTGTATTCCTCTCTGTAGTCGAAAATGGACACAATAAATGTTAACTTATAGATGTAAAATATAATATACAATTGGCATTCTTTACAAAAAAAACATAAGCTAGCTTAGCACGATCCGATTTTCGCTAACAGTTTAAAAGTCTATTTTAAATCATTTAAACAAATTCCGGTAATAAATATATATTATTTTAAGTAATAAAAACAAATAAAATGTTTAACTATTGTAAGATAATTGATTTTTACACATTTATCTGATTATTATTAATATGACGCCGTAAGTTGATTTCAGAGCCATATAAAGTCTATATATACGGCTCTGGTTGATTTTCCTGTTCTTGTTTTTTCAAAATAAAACCAACCGGATGTTGAGAAACGATCGCCAAACGTTCATAATAAAAGTATTACGGTAAAGTCAGATGCAAAGTGTTTCAGAGATGTTAAAACCTATCTACTGTATGGTTAAAACCAGGTCTAGGGCTCTGGTTAAAACCATCTACAGGTGCTGGTCATAAAAATTAGAATATCCTGAAAATGGTGATTTATTTCAGCAATTCCTTTCCAAAAGTGAAACTTGTTTATTATATTCATATACAGACATATTTCAAATGTTTATTTATTTTAATGTTGATGATTATAATGGACAACTAATGAAACCCCCAAATTCAGTAGCTCAGAAAATTAGAATCTTACTTATGACCAATAAATAAAAATATATATTTTTTAGAAACATTGGCCAACTGAAGTATGAGCATGTGCAGCACTCATTTTGCCTGGATTACTGCAGCAATGCAGCGTGGCATGGAGTTGATCAGTCTGTGGCACTGATCAGGTGTTATGAGAGCTCAGGTCACTCTGATAGTGACCTTCAGCTCTTCTGAAGTTGGGTCTGGTGTGTCACATCTTCCTCTTCACAGTAGATTGCATATGGGGTTAATGTCAGGTGAGTTTGCTGGCCAATTAAGAACAGGGATACTGTACCATGGTCCTTAAACCAGGTACTGGTAGGTTTGGCACAATGTGCAGGTGCCAAGTCCTGTTGGAAAATTAAATCTGCATCTCCATGAAGTTGGTCAGCAGCAGGAAGCACAAGTGCTCTTAAACTTCCTGGTACAGTAGATGGCTGCATTGACCTTGGACCTCAGAAAACAGTGGACCAACACCAGCAGTTGACAGGGCACCCCAAACCATCACTGTGGAAACTTGACACGGGACCTCAAGCAACATGGATTCTGTGCCTCTCCTGTCTTCCTCCAGACTCTGGGACCTTGATTTCCAAAGAAAATGCCAAATTTACTTTCATCGAAGAACATAATTTTCGACCACTCAGCAGCAGTCCCAGGCGAGACGCTTGTGATGCTGTCTCTTGGTCAAGAGTGGCTTGACACAAGGAATGCGACAGCTGAAACCCATGTCTTGCATACTTCTGTGCATGGTGGTTCTTGAAACACTGACTCCAGCTGCAGTCCACTCTTTGTGAATCTCTCCCACATTTTGGAACAAGTTTTGTTTCACCATCCTCTCCAGGGTGTGGTTATCCCTATTGCTTGTACTCTTACATAGTTTCCTTCCTTCTCCTCTCTATTAATGTGCTTGTACAGAGCTCTGTGAACAGCCAGCCTCTTTAGCAATAACATTTTGTGTCTTGCCCTCCTTTTGCAATGTGTCATAGATTGTCTTTTGGACAACTGTCAAGTCAGCAGTCTTCCACATGATTGTGTAGCCTAGAGAACTAGATGGAGACCATTTAAAGGCCTTTGAAGGTGTTTTGAGTTAGTTAGCTGATTAGAGTGTGGCACCAGGTGTCTTCAATAATGAATCTTTTCACAATATTCTAATTTTCTGAGATACTGAATTTCAGAGAGAGTCAGAGTCAGAGAGTCTTTATTGTCATTTGCACCGCATGTGGTACATGAGATGAAAACGAGATTATGTACACGAGGTCCCAGTTACATCCAACAACAAATGAAAGAGAAAAACAGTAATAACATCGAGAACTAACTAAGAAAAACATCAACTAGTAATACACTAAGCCTAATATAGTGGGAATAAACAGCAGCACGAACATGAGTTTGTATGAGCAGATGGTCACAGATGGTCACAGATGAACACAGCAACAAGAAAACATATCAGCATCACCATGATGTGATATTTTGCAGTGTTTATTTTAATTTTATTTTTATTTATTCATGAGTCTAACAGCCTCAGGGTAGAAGCTGTTCCTCAGTCTAGTGGTTCTACACTTGATGCTCCTCAACCTCCGTCCTGAGGGGAGTGGGGCAAAGAGTGAGTGTGCTGGATGAGTGAGGTCTTTCATGATGCAGGTGGCTCTTTTCCTGCATCTAGAGGTGTAAATGTCTGTGATTGTGGGGAGACTGACTCCAACAGACTTCTATGATGATTATGATAAATAATCATCATAAAGATTATGGTTATTTATCATAATTGTGATTATGATTACTAATCATGATGATTATTATTATTATTTATCATAAT
>JBBPBX010008304.1:50069-62922 GCA_038048925.1 Garcialebias charrua | reverse complement strand
GACATCTCTGATCACAATTCTTCCTGAAAGTCATGGTTCTGTGTAGGGGTGCGAATCTCTCGGTGTCTGGAGAATCGATTCGATTCAGATTTTTGATGCACCAATTCGATTAAAAATCGATTTTCGATTCTGAAACGATTTTCAATTGAAATCATGAAAAGATTAAACAATAATGTAAACAAATAAAACATTTATTTAAAACAATAATGTATGCTTGTAGCAAACATTAATAATGTCAAATAATACAGTATAAATACAGCAGGCTGAATTGTGAGCAGATGGGTATATGAATAGAATGCAGCAGCTTTAATCGGGTCCCGGAGGTCACTGGTGCCTATATCCAGCAGTCACTGTGCGAGAGGCAGGGGACACCCTGGACATGTCTCCAGTCCATCACAAATAATTCAAAATACAAACGTAAACAAAGATTTCAGCCTACTGTATTGCATAAACATTTAACTCAAAATAAAATAGACTTCAAAATCATATTGCATTCATCCATGTTTCAAATGTGTATGGATGGATTTTGTTTAAAAGATTTGTTTGGTAAATCTTTTCAACAAAAGCCATCTATCCATCATCTTTACCCGCTTTATCCTTATCGGGTCCTGGAGGTCACTGGTTCGGGTCAGATTTCTTCTTCTTTCTGCCACCTTTCATTTTATGTATTCTTTCATATACTATGAGATATGGTTTTATTTTCTTTATCTTTTGGGTTTTAATGTAAAAAAAAAAAAAAAAAAAGATTTTGGGGCTTTTAGAATCGATTCTGAATCGCCAGGACTAAGAATCTCGATTCTTTAAAAAATCAATTTTTCCTGCACCCCTANACAGATGAACCGTCCGCGCCCTGGAGGTCCCCAACCCAGGCAGTAAGCACTCATTCCTGGGTACAGATGAACCGTCCGCGCCCTGGAGGTCCCCAACCCAGGCAGTAAGCACTCATTCCTGGGTACAGATGAACCGTCCGCGCCCTGGAGGTCCCCAACCCAGGCAGTAAGCACTCATTCCTGGGTACAGATGAACCGTCCGCGCCCTGGAGGTCCCCAACCCAGGCAGTAAGCACTCATTCCTGGGTACAGATGAACCGTCCGCGCCCTGGAGGTCCCCAACCCAGGCAGTAAGCACTCATTCCTGGGTACAGATGAACCGTCCGCGCCCTGGAGGTCCCCAACCCAGGCAGTAAGCACTCATTCCTGGGTACAGATGAACCGTCCGCGCCCTGGAGGTCCCCAACCCAGGCAGTAAGCACTCATTCCTGGGTACAGATGAACCGTCCGCGCCCTGGAGGTCCCCAACCCAGGCAGTAAGCACTCATTCCTGGGTACAGATGAACCGTCCGCGCCCTGGAGGTCCCCAACCCAGGCAGTAAGCACTCATTCCTGGGTACAGATGAACCGTCCGCGCCCTGGAGGTCCCCAACCCAGGCAGTAAGCACTCATTCCTGGGTACAGATGAACCGTCCGCGCCCTGGAGGTCCCCAACCCAGGCAGTAAGCACTCATTCCTGGGTACAGATGAACCGTCCGCGCCCTGGAGGTCCCCAACCCAGGCAGTAAGCACTCATTCCTGGGTACAGATGAACCGTCCGCGCCCTGGAGGTCCCCAACCCAGGCAGTAAGCACTCATTCCTGGGTACAGATGAACCGTCCGCGCCCTGGAGGTCCCCAACCCAGGCAGTAAGCACTCATTCCTGGGTACAGATGAACCGTCCGCGCCCTGGAGGTCCCCAACCCAGGCAGTAAGCACTCATTCCTGGGTACAGATGAACCGTCCGCGCCCTGGAGGTCCCCAACCCAGGCAGTAAGCACTCATTCCTGGGTACAGATGAACCGTCCGCGCCCTGGAGGTCCCCAACCCAGGCAGTAAGCACTCATTCCTGGGTACAGATGAACCGTCCGCGCCCTGGAGGTCCCCAACCCAGGCAGTAAGCACTCATTCCTGGGTACAGATGAACCGTCCGCGCCCTGGAGGTCCCCAACCCAGGCAGTAAGCACTCATTCCTGGGTACAGATGAACCGTCCGCGCCCTGGAGGTCCCCAACCCAGGCAGTAAGCACTCATTCCTGGGTACAGATGAACCGTCCGCGCCCTGGAGGTCCCCAACCCAGGCAGTAAGCACTCATTCCTGGGTACAGATGAACCGTCCGCGCCCTGGAGGTCCCCAACCCAGGCAGTAAGCACTCATTCCTGGGTACAGATGAACCGTCCGCGCCCTGGAGGTCCCCAACCCAGGCAGTAAGCACTCATTCCTGGGTACAGATGAACCGTCCGCGCCCTGGAGGTCCCCAACCCAGGCAGTAAGCACTCATTCCTGGGTACAGATGAACCGTCCGCGCCCTGGAGGTCCCCAACCCAGGCAGTAAGCACTCATTCCTGGGTACAGATGAACCGTCCGCGCCCTGGAGGTCCCCAACCCAGGCAGTAAGCACTCATTCCTGGGTACAGATGAACCGTCCGCGCCCTGGAGGTCCCCAACCCAGGCAGTAAGCACTCATTCCTGGGTACAGATGAACCGTCCGCGCCCTGGAGGTCCCCAACCCAGGCAGTAAGCACTCATTCCTGGGTACAGATGAACCGTCCGCGCCCTGGAGGTCCCCAACCCAGGCAGTAAGCACTCATTCCTGGGTACAGATGAACCGTCCGCGCCCTGGAGGTCCCCAACCCAGGCAGTAAGCACTCATTCCTGGGTACAGATGAACCGTCCGCGCCCTGGAGGTCCCCAACCCAGGCAGTAAGCACTCATTCCTGGGTACAGATGAACCGTGCCCTGGTCCGCTGATGCCTATATCCAGCAATAACTGTGAGATAGGCATGGGACTCCCTGGACTCGTCCATCACAGGGACATGTAAAAAAATGTGCAATTGTCTGACTGGTCTAAGATGGAAAGTTTCTGTTGTTTTAACCCTGCCCTTCATTTGTGGTAATCAGACTTGGTCCAAGTCTCTTGGCACTTGCGTGCCATCATCAGGAGATGGCAGCACATGTAAGCGAAGAACACATCTGCTCCTGCAGTATCTCCACCAAATGATTTCCTTGTTTCAAGAAGCACAGGAAGCTGCAACGTTTCTCACGCTAATAGTCTTGAAACAGTCTCCTGTTACCTAAAATTATCTCATGTTTGTAGTCCAGAAGAAAAGATGTTGTGTAAAAATTTAACTTCTGTGTGGTTCGCTGCTCCACTAGACAAACAATTCTTGAAACAACTGCAGAAGGAGTGATGAAAGAAGAAACACTAAACTTCCACTCTTTTTATCATTTTACTTTGAGTAAAGAATTTAATACCTAACAATAAGTATGTACATCAACAGCACCGCAGTGGAGAGAGTGGACAGCACCAAGTTCCTGGGAGTGCACGTCTCAAAGGACCTGTCCTGGAGCAGGAACACTGCAGCACTGGCCAAGAAGGCTCACCAGCCTCTACTTTCTCCGCAAGCTGAAAAGGGCTGGAGCTTCAACCCCCATCATGTGCACCTTCTACAGAGGTGCCATAGAAAGTGTCCTGACCAGCTGCATCACGGTGTGGTTTGGTGCATGTACTGCATCATGCCGCAAGAGCCTCCAGCGCATCGTGAGAGCAGCTGAGAAGATCGTCGGCACCTCCTTGCCCTCACTGCAGGACTTACACAGCAAACGCCTCACTCGGAAAGCCCTCTGCATGGCAGGTGATCCCACACACCCACTACACAGCCGCTTCAGACTGCTGCCATCAGGGAGGAGACTGAGGAGTCTCCAGGCTCGAACCAGCAGACTGAGAGACAGCTCTGTTCATCAGGCAGTCAGAATGCTAAACACTCTGCCTGCTCTGCCTCCCCTCCCATTTGAACTGCCTTAACACAAAAAACTTTCTCACACATTACCACACAACACAAAATTTTTAACACTGGACCCTGTGTCATCAAACGGGTTATTCACTAAACTCTCGGTTTGTATTACAGTACATTACTGCCTATAGTCATACTACTGTTTACATTCACTGTTTACATTTATTAATACGGTTTACATTTATTACTACTGTTTTACATTTATTACTACTGTTTACATTTACACTACTTTTATATCTACACTACTGCTGATACATATACAGTATTCTCTGACTAGCCTTATCTAAGGATGCCAAATGTGCCTTATGTGCCTTACTGCATATGCCACTTTGCCTCTATACCAACATCAACTACCTCATACATATACTGTGTACATTAACTCATATGCTGCTGTGCCACTCTTTGCAAATGTCAATGCTAGAACCTTCAGTTTATTTTATAGATATACTTTTTATACTTTTTATACTACTATGAAAAAACTCAGGACAGTATTACACTTTTATTATTTCATTTTATGCTTATGTTCATTGGGTGTTTGGTGTTTCAGTGTTGGTGTAAATTTTCATACTTTTATACTACTATGAAAAAACTCAGGACAGTGTTACACTTTTACTATTTTATGCTTATGTTTATTAAATGTTTTAGTGTTTAGTGTTTAGATGGTTACTGTTGCACCGAGGGACTGAGAGAAACGCAATTTCAATCCTGTGTATGTCCTGTACATATTGGAGTTCTGACAATAAAGTTGACTTTGACTTTGACTTATATATACAGTATATATAGGTACCTGAAGCAGGAGGCCATCAGGAAATATAATAAAATAAAATAACCATATTTTAGTATGCGCGTCATTTGGAATTTTTTTTTTATTTTTCACTAAATGTATATATTGCCACCTTTGTTAGCCTTTATGCTTAAGGCTAACTGGCTATATTTACCAGTGAGACACATTTTTCCAGGTTCTACCTTTAACGGGCCTGACTTGACAGAAAATGGTGTCTGAGAGGATGACGTTTGTTACCCGGGTCTGAACTTCACTGCAATTTATGTTGGTATTAATTAAGTTGAGTTTATTTGATCTTTTATTCAATGCATTTAATAAACCACTGGGTCTGATTGCTAACAGGTTGGTGGTTGATTTTGTTGTGCAACAGAAACCACAAACAGACCCCAGAACAGCCTCAAGTGAGCAGCATCCAGTTGGCTCCACATGGCTGCTGCTGGACACGCTGAAAGAGGGAAAAGGTTTATCCAGGTTCACAGTTGATTTAATTACAAAGTCTGCACATTGTTGTACAGAAAAATTGTGCTCACACACTCTCTGTTTCCCTTCCAATCAGTCTCTGCTCCTCCCTGTGCTGGCTTGGGGGTTGATGGGGGGGGTGTAGAGCTAGGTTCTTCATCTGAGCCTGAAGGATGACCTCATGGGGCCGGCTGCTACCATCATCGTTTCAACAGGGGTTAATAGGAACAGTATGTGTCTTCTGAGTGTGTGTGTGTGTGTGTGTGTGTGTGTATGGGGGGGCTCTTTCTTTCTTTACATTTTACAAAATAACCTACTCACTTTGAGTTCAATTGAATATATTTTAAACATTTTAGAGGCTGCATGATGGCACAGTGGGTAGGGCTGTTGTCTCTCAGCAGAAAGGTTGCAGGGTCGAATCCTGGTGTTGGAGGAAATCTCTTGTTCTCCGATGTTGTTTGCTCAAAAGAACCACACGGCAGGTGAAGATTTTTGCAAGGTCAGATTTCAGGACAGGTTAGGCACATAATGAACATACATAAATGCAGTCACAGAAAAGAACCACGTTATCTGCTCGCTTTTGAGACATTACCAGCTCAGCAGAGTTCAGCGGGTGTCCTTGAAGCCAGCTGCAACATCACATGGCACTCTTTGTTTGCACTAACATGGTTCATGGGCATTAAAGACACATCCTTTAGTGTAAAAATGTGTTTTGGGAGACAACTGAGCTCCTTGTTCTCAGGGCAGAGGGGAAGAGTGTTCACAGCCACAATAATAAAACACAATAAAAAAAAAAAAACATATTCTTTGGGCAAACCTTCTCTGACACCTGGCTTCTCTGAATCTTCATGTACAGTATGTGGGGTTTTCTCCAGTAGCTACTCCTGTTTCTTCCCTCATACCAAAAACGTGCATATAAGGTTAATTATGTTCCCACTTCTGTCACAGTCACTGCTGGACATGGCATAACCTGGAGACAGTAATTCACGCATTCATTACATCTAGGCTTGATTACTGCAATTCACTCCTGCTTGGTGTCAGTCAGACCACCATTGCACGATTACAACTGGTCCAGAACGCAGCAGCCCGATTTTTAACCAGTACACGCAAAAGAGAGCACATTACACCAGTCTTGGCCTCCCTGCACTGGTTCATCTTCAAATCCAGTTCAAAATTCTCATGTATGTCTACAAATCGCTGAACAGTCTCGCCCCCGCCTATCTCTCTGATTTGATACACCCATATGTCCCACCACGTGCTTTGAGGTCAGAGGACCAGGTACTTTTAAGAGTTTCAGGGACTCGTCTTAAACGCAGAGGTGACCGGGCCTTCTGTGTAGCAGGCCCAAGACTCTGGAACGAGTTACCTCTGATTGTCAGACAGGCCCCCTCCCTCTCGGTTTTCAAATCCCGTTTAAAGACCCATTACTATTCTGTCGCTTTCAACACCAGCCGATCTGTGTTTTGGTCATTTTATTTATAATCTGCAATGTTCTTATGTCTATTTTTTGTACTTCATTGTGTGTGTTGCCTGTTGTTTGTTTGTTTGTTTGTTTGTACAGCACTTTGGTCGGCCTTGTCGCTGTTTAAAGTGCTCTATAAATAAAATGGTATGGTATGGCATCCAAAACCCAGAAATGCAGAAATGGGTAAAGATAGTGGATAAATGGATTTGTGTCAGTTCCTTTGCAAATCATTTTATGTGATTGAATTTGCTTCTGACCCACAAAGTTCCTGTTCTGAGGAACTCTTGTTGTGATAGCCTAAGAAATGAAACGTTACGTATAAATACATCAGTTATTTCCTTGATTCATAGATTTTAAATGTAACAAGTGGGTGTTTTGTGTGCCTACTGACTGTGAAACAAATTGTCCCTTGGGGTTGTAAAGATTTTTGAATTTGAACTTGAACTGAAGCAGTATCCTCCCTGAACAGTTTATGAATGACAATTGATTCATGTGTGTTCGAATATTGTGTTTTTCAAAAGCACATGAATCAAAAATAACCCTAAGTTAATTGAAAGCAACAAACCCAAAGAGTAAAGTGCAGGTGCAAGTAACACATTGAAACAGTCTTTATTCAGTAAAGGAATAGGTGATTAAATTAGAAGTATTTAACTGCTTGTACATCTTACACATTATTGCTTTTAAAACAGCAACACCTGCTTATTCTGACGGTAAAAAAAAGTTCAGTTCAAAATAAAACATTTGTGCAGTTTAAACATCCAAATTTATTTTCTTATGGTGTATATAAAGCAGCCTGTCTGTTCCCAAGCTTAACAATTCAAGTAGACATTAGCTGGTCTGAACACTGGAGCATTTGGCTGAAAAGTTCAAGAAGAAGTGTTGGACTTGTACGTTTTTCAACATGTCCACAGGCTCTGTGCAAAAAGGAGAAAAATACATTTTATAGCTCACTCTTGTAGAGACTAATGGGTAATTTGGTCTAGTTTTGACTTTATTATATGTTATATGCTAACTTTTTTGTTTGTTTAAAAATAAAAAGCATGCCATACAATATGTGAGGTTATTCTTCTTATGTGGCTTCCACAAAAGTGATAGCGTTTTAAACGAATAGGCCGGACAATCATCATTTAGGTCAAGGTCAAGGTTTCTTTATTGCCATTCATGGTACATGTGGTGGAATGAAATTGTGTACATAGGGTCCCAGTTGCATCCAACAAAAGTATAAATTGTAAAGAAAAACAGTAATAAGATCTAAGATATTAAATAAGAAATGCGCTAAGCACTAATAGTACAAAACAATACGCCTTTTAATATCCTAGTTACACCTATTTAGTCTTTCCAGTCAAAAAACATCAAATGAAATTATCGACAACAACAAAAATCCCACTAACTTGATCCATTTCTTTCATTTGTAATCAAATATGACTGAATTATTACCAGATTACTTTCCCCAAAATAGCCAAATCTTAATCCATTCCTGATATTTTGTGACATTTTCATACATAACTTTCGTCCAACTACACGGACGCAGATTAAGGAGCTCAGATAGAAATTCTCATGCATGATTACAACACAACACTCATCCTCAGCTTAAAACAGATTTTTACCCTGCATGTGGATTTAAAGAGCTGAAAGTTCCAGACGCTGTTAATAAATGTAGTTTAAATTCTTCCCCAAGCTGAACTGGTTTAGTTGTTTTAGAGGCAGATCAGAAAGACTTCACTTGCTTCAGTCATAACACCGACTACCTGCAGTCATAAACTGTCTCCTCTCGGCTCATTTACCCTCAGACTGACTGCAAAGACTCCCCTCTTGGCTGACAGCTGCCCAGTATTCTTCTCAGCAGGTTTCCAGTATTTGCACAAGTAGATGCATTGGAATGTCTGCGGGGTAATGTGTGAGCCATATGACAGCTATTTATCAAATACCATAACCATCACCCAGCTTTGAATCAGACTGAAGGACGATTGCTTTCAGCTAAATGCTCTCTTCAAGTTTCTGGTTCCTATTTGAAATAAAACAGCAACACATTGGGACACATTTCTAGTAATTTTTTTATATTGCTTAGCTGGTTCACTGCTTTGATCAGGAAGAAATATTTCCACAGCTACAGACTGTCTGCAAAATCTGACAATGTCAGCTTCATGTATAACCTGTGAGATTGTACAATATGCATGATGAAGGTAAATTATGTTATAAAAATAAGATATCAAAATAAACCACACAGTGCGACCAACTTACTGTTCTGTGTTCTGCTTCATATACAGGTAGTCCCCGGGTTACGACGGACTCGACTTACGATGATTCGACTTTACGAACGCCTCCCACTGAAAAGCATTGTTTCAAGTTACGTGGTTTATGCGCCTTTACACCAGAAAATACGGTACCGAAACTAAACTTACAGGAGGGAGGGAGGGGGGAGCTTTACGTGCTGGAAACTTGAGACCTCAGGCAGAACGGAGCAGAGGAGGAGGTCAGGAGGGGCTAATATGCTAAATATGCTAACTCTGGACTGCTGGACCGCACGTGGAAATACAGGAAACCTTATTGTTTTGAGTGGAGGGACAGGTGAGCAACGAGCTAACATGCTAACAGACGTTGCTGTAAACGCTGTGAGGCTGCAGAAAGCTCACCAGCTCCCAGTAAGAAATTAACTCTTTTTTACCCCCTTCGTTATGGCTTTGAATGTATGTGTTTTTTGATAATTATGTAGGGTAATGTGTTAGGATAGGCAAAGTGCTTGGTAAAAATACAGTACCGTATGTATGAGGGGCCGTTTGGACGTATGAGGTGCATGTATGAGGTGCCGTTTGGACGTATTTTCCGACTTACGACGATTCCCGTCTTACGAACGGGCGTAGGAACGGAACTCCGTCGTAATTCGAGGACTACCTGTATATCATTTTCCTTCCACTACACAACCGTGCGCAATTTTGTGATAAAATCCCAGTAGAATACTTTGAAAATTCACCACATAAATAGCATCACACTTTGAGATTTGTGAAAAGAATAACCAAAGCCAAGAAGATACAAAAATTAATTTTTTTAATTGAAATAGAAAACAATAAGTGCCAAAAAATAAACTAAATATCGAACAAAAATCCTCTTTTAATGCAAACATGGTTAAAAATAAATATATATCTGATTTGTTATTTGTCACTAATGCGCAAGTTTTAGAAGAGCACGATGAATGTCCACACCGCAGGCCAGTGCAGCTGTTCACACGTTCTGTATTCGCTCTCGTTCATTTAGAATATGCGGATTAAAATATATGTACAAAGTGCATCAGTTATGCTGCATTTAGACGAAACGTACGTAGCTTATGTTTCGATGTGGGAATCACTGATCTACATGTAAACGCTGACATTTTGTTTTGCATCAGAAAACAGTTTTGAGAGAACAACAATATATGAGACTAACAGATTTATGTATGACCTGAATCCAGACAACTTTGAATGTGATTTACTGGAACGTTTGCAATAAACTGTAGGTCTCTAGTGATGGTTGTTGATGAAACGGAGTGAAGGCGAATCAGTAAAGTGATCCCACCAGTTACACCCGAAAGCCTGGAATAAAAAATAATAACTCTGTTCCCTTAAAAGTCTCTTTTTTTCTTAGCTTTCTCAGATGTAAGCCATTAGATGGTTTAAAGCTGTGAACAAGGCAGAGCCAAACAGCAGCAACGCCAGCTGTGCTCCCCTCTCTGACCCGCTGGCTAGCTGCACTTGCTTGCTGTTGTATGTTGAGTAGGAGGGTTGTGCTTCTCCTCCGCTGCAAAGCACCATGGGACTCTGGAAGGAGTTGGGCCTCCGCAGTGGGCGGTCAGGACTAGACCCATCCGTTGGCCTCTCTCCAGTGAACAGCAGTGGGTGTTTCCTGTGGTCGAGCTCCATCTTGAAGAGCTCGTATTCCTTGTGTGGCAGTTTGATGCCCAGCACGGCGCACCCGTCTGTGGGGGTCAAGTCTTTTTCCACCCCGACCTCCCAGCCTCCCGTCAGACCACACTTGCCTCGTTTCGTGCTGTTCAGCAGCTTCACAGTGGCTTTGTCCATGGCCGTGACTCTCACCTGGGTCACCTTGAAGACGAACTCAAAGGCTCCTGGGATTTTGGAGGAGGGGCTCTCCTGGGCGTAGTGGCCCAGCGCTGTCAGGGTGAAAGTGGGCTGCGAGCAGGCGGAGTCGGCGTAGTGCTTGTAGACACCTTCCCAGGCGTGCTGGCTGGGCTGAAAGGTGAAGTCCCGAGTGAGGAAAAGTATGTCGGGACGGGTTTCGCAGCGCTGGCTGACCCAGTGGCCCGCCAAGGACAGAGGGACCGCAGGGCCGCGGGGCAACACAGGGGGGCGCTGCTCCGTGGAGCGGTACACCAGAGCGCACACAGGGCAGGGGTGGATGTGATGCTGCAAAATAAATGAGATGGAAGCTAACGATGTGCTGTTTGATAAGAAATGTTTAAATTATTATTTTTTTTAAATGTGTCTTCTGATTGTAAACACACGTTTGACCTAACTTTTCCACTGCTTTGACTTTTCAAACACAAACATCTGTAAATCTCACCATGGCGCTCTGCAGCGGCTGCTGGTACCCCGTGGGTCTGTGCTGGCTTCTCTGGGTCCAGTCCGTGTGAATGTCTCCCAGGAACAGCTCCTGGACCTTCCCTCCATGGCTGTGGTGCTGCGTCTCCACTCGTAGCAGACCCATCTCCGTCATGGAGAAACCCATCGCTGACAGGCACGCTCTGCCTGCTCGAGTGTTGTACAGCTCGTACAGCTTCCCCGGCACAACGCGGCCCAGACTCACGCAGGCTGAAGGCAGCCTGGAGGACAGCCTCACCTTGGCTGCAGGGCTGTGGACCACGATGCCCACTTTGCTGAGGTGGTGCTCGGCCTCGGTGCCCCCGCGGGTGATCCAGGAGGCCTGACTCAAACGGATTTTGCCTCTGATCATCAGGGAGTAGGCTGGGTCTCCACAGTCGCTGTCAGCGTAGTAATGCTGCAGCACCTGGAAGTGACGGTGGGGGTGAAAGGTGTAGGAGCGGGTGAGGAACTCTGGACCGGGCCGGACCTCACATCTAAAGACAGAACGAGAGATTTCAAACTTGTCTTAGTGTACAGCACGTACAAAGTCTCAAATCTAATCAAGTCTTTCTGAGCAAAACCATTTCGTCACATTCAACACATCAGTTTAATATCTTTTAAATTATTTTTTTTTACATTTTTGGGCTCTAGTGGCCTTTATTGTAGAGGATGAGGGCAAAACGGGGTAGAGAGAGGGGAGAGACACTGCAGAGAAATAGCTCGTCGGGTCTGAGACGTGAACCCGCGACGCCTGCAGAGAGGCCCAGCCTCAGAACATGTGCCGCGCGCTTATCCCCCACACCAAAGCGGCGGCACGTTAGTTTAATATCTTAACTTAAAATGTAAAAAGTGTGCCAAGATAATCAGAGTAAAAGAACAAGTAAACCATGTTTTTATTATACGCAGCCATTTTATATCTCCATTGTAGATTTTACAAACCAGCACGTTTATATAAATGTCATCCTCCAGAAGTATTTTGTTGTCTTTTTACACCTGAATATAGGTTGTTGTTTTTTTCAATTGTTTTTTCTCATAATCATTATCTATCCATGTGTCATTCACTTTTATCTTTTTGTAGTGTTGTCTTGTAAATGTTTGCACCGTTAAGTGGCCATATTGGTCTTTTTCTTGTCATTTACCATGTCACAGAAGTCTTTTCCTGTCTATTTTAGTTTATATGACAAATTGTAAGTGTTTGCCACACTTACAGTGCCTTAAAGTGTTTCACGTGAGTCATACAAAGGATTTCAGGAGCACCGTGGAGTTCAGCATCTTAACCTTCAGTACGTAAATAAACTGTACACACCGTCCTCTAATTCTCTGATTGGAGAACCTCACCCTCTTCCAGTTTTAAGACTGGGCTTAAGACTTTCCTTTTTGATAAATCCTATAATTGGGGTTGGCTTGTTATGCTGCCTTAAGCTTAGACTACTGGAGGACAAATTGACCCCATTTTCTTAAATGAATATTGAATAGTTTTCATTTGATATTATTTCTATCTTAACATGGATTCTTGACCAGCCATTGTGTATCTGTTCCTCCTTCCTGTTCCTCTCAAACCCAGTCGGTCGAAGCAGATGGTCCCTTGTCCTGAGCCTGGTTCTGTTAAAGCAGGGGTCACCAACATGGTGCCCCCGGGTGCCCCCAAGGACCATTTGGGGTGCCCTCTGACCTGTTCTAAAAATAGCACAACTCACTACTAAGTTGCATTTAAAATTTCATTTTATTCAGTTGTTATTCCCTTTATT
>JBBPBX010008304.1:0-46579 GCA_038048925.1 Garcialebias charrua | reverse complement strand
ACACGACCTTGAAAAGAAGGCTGTCTGGAAACTATTCTCCTGGAGTCGTAGAGCTGAAGAGACCTTGCTGACCTCCTCCCCCCCACCTCCCACCAGAGATCTCTGTGTGTGTGTGCGCCCGGATAGCGCCAAGCTGAACAACTGCTGAACTGTGCTATCTGAATGTTACTCACAGACTCTTTGATCTCCTTGCATGTCGTCAAACTGCAACAATGTCTTGTCTGGTTGTGCTTAATGCTGATAGAGTTTTTGGGACTTTATCATAGAGTGTCTTAAGGCAATCTTTGATAGATTCTTTTTTTGAATATCACAAATGATACCTATTGTGTTTTCCTTTTTTCCATATCTGATTTGACCTTCATCCCGAGACGGATGAGAGAGGCCGCGCTGAAGAACATGTCATGTGTTTGAATATGCAGCAGCTTTACATTCTCTCCCTCTTCTGGACGACTGTGTATACATTATCACGTTGTATTGGTGAGAACTGGTGCAATGTTAATAAAAGCTCTTGTATCTTGTATCTTGTATTAATATTTTTTGTTATTTCTTATATTTTTCTTTTCAGTTTTAATTCTGTGAATCTTGTTTATTTTTATTTATTTATTTTTAATAAAACCCTGGCTTATCTGAAGACACAAGCTTGCTTTTTTTTAAATGAGAACGACTTGAACCGAATCGTAAAGCTGTGCACCACAAACCAAAGCAACGAGCTGAACGATCCCAGGTTCTGTAAATCAGGAGAACCAAAGCCGAGTTGCATCTGTGAACATTTTCAATTAATCATGCAACATTTTGACGTACATGCAGTTATTTAACAAATGGTCACCCCAATTACTGTGGTTCAACTGGGGGAGAAATGCACGGACAAGAACTTTTTATTCTCAGTTTATTTATTTATTTAGGTGTTTATTTATTCATCTTTGTAAATAAAGTTGAAAAATATCATAATAAAAGTGGCATAATGATGTTTTTTTTCTGCCAGCCCTGTATGTACCTTGTGGACACCCAGGTGCCGTCCAGTCTGGGGGGGATGTCTGCTGTGATCCTCACTCTGTCCTTCAGGTGATGATAGTGGCAGCGCTCCCGCTGCAGGCTCTCACTCACATTGGAGGAAGGAGAGAAAGGACCTGTGGGCACCTCCCAAAGTTTACTCACTGCTCCAACCACAGTTACAGCTGCAGAAGAGAAAGAACAGTCAGGGAGAACTGAGGTCAATAACACTCTCCATACGCACAGAGGCTCCATTAACACTCCAGATGTGTGTCTGCAGATGCATATCCACCTCCATCATCACAAAATGCAGTAAAATGTTTACAGTTTTGTTCCACTTACAACTAAACATGATTCTGTGTGAGTGAAATCTGATCCTGAGCTGTAAATTTGTCACACTTTTCATGTAATAAATAAGAGTTGGAGCTGCAGAGTCAATTCACGGTGTGAATTCAAAGGATCCAAAGCGAGGAGTTGGGGGGCCTGCAGCTGCAGCACAAAGCTCTAGTTTTTTGGGTTTCCTCAGAGGCAGGAAGTGTGTGGAAGTTCCTGTGCGTGCTTTCTGTATACCGTATATGTGTCTTTCCAGCTCTGATATTGAACAAACAGAGGGTCACTGACAGCAGCAGTCCGGCAGAGCCAAACACATCTGTTGATAATATAATTTAAAACAAAAAACGCTCATAATGATGAATGTCCTCGCTTGACTTTTCCCAAAAGCTGACAGGTACTCCACCTAAAGGCATTTTTCATCATTTAACAGTTATGAATCGTACATGTGCAGGTCTGCAGCCTGTCTGTCATTAATCGTAACTGGATTTATTTTTTAAGAAAAGCGTGTGCTGTCAACACACCACAGTCGAGGCTGTGGTCTGGTTTCAGCTGAAGCACAGCAAGAAGTTTGTCTGTGAATTTATGCTCATGATTGCGACAAAAACATCACATGGGTTTTTTTTGGAGATAAAGGTGCTTTTGACAACTATAGACCTATTTCATTGTTACCAGAATTCTCAAAAATTCTAGAAAAAATATTTGTAAACAGATTGGATACATTTCTTGATAAACACGGCATCTTGAGTGCCAGCCAATATGGATTTAGATTTAAAAAAATCCACATCAATGGCACTTATGGAATTAACAGAAAAAATCACCACAGCCATAGATCAACATCAACACTGTATAAGTTTATTTGTCGATTTAAGGAAAGCATTCGACACTATTGACCACACTATTCTTGCTAATAAACTAAACAGATATGATATTAGCGGACGAGCGTTGCAGTGGATACAAAGCTATTTGACTGACAGAAAGCAGTTTGTGTATGTCGACGATATACGATCTGATTTCTGCAAAATCGCATGTGGAGTCCCTCAAGGCTCGATACTCGGACCAAAATTGTTTATTTTATATGTGAATGATTTAGTGAAGGTGTCTAGACTGCTAAATTGTATCTTGTTTGCTGATGATACTACTTTCTTCTATTGTGGTAGTGACTTTGAACAAATGTCTGCATTAATAACAATGGAATTTGCCAAAATACAAACCTGGTTTAAATTAAACAAACTATCATTGAATCTTGGAAAAACTAATTATATGTTGTTTAGTAATACAAAAAAGAATATGGATTTCTTTCTAAAACTTGATGGAGTGGAAGTAAAGAGAGTAAATGAGGTGAAGTTTTTGGGTGTTGTAATTGATGAAAAACTGTCATGGAAACAGCACATCAATTTGGTAAAAACTAAGTTAGCCAGATCTACTGCGGTACTGTATACTGTACAGCTCTGTATTTGTTATATAATACCATTTTTGTTCCACATTTAATTTACTGTGTTGAAGTTTGGGGTAAGGCATGTAAAACTATAACAAAGCCTGTTTTTATTTTGCAGAAGAGAGCTGTGAGAATTATTTTAGGAAAACCTCATCGTCATCCATCAAATATATTGTTTAATCAACTTAAGTTATTGAAGTTTTATGATTTGGTGGATTATAATATCTCATTAGTCATGTATAAAGCTCAAAACCACTTACTGCCTCCTAACGTTCAAATGTTTTTTGATAAGAGAAGGTCTTGTTATACTCTTAGGGGTACTGAGGTTTTTGTAAAACCTCAGTACATGTATAGAACCAGTTTGAAGAGTCGGACTGTTTCGATACAGGGAATTGACTTATGGAACACTTTAGATAACGATATTAAATTTGCTAGATCGATGCTTGTGTTTAAAAAGATGATAAAATCTAAGTTGTTAACAAAATAAGAAAATCTTTAGTTAAATCCATTGTATTAGGAAACTTTCTAGTTAACTAACAAAGTTTTTTTTTTTTTCATTCTATCACTGAAAAACATTGCTTGAGTTGATTGTTTGGATTGAGTTTGCTTTTGTTACTTTGAAAAAAGGAGCAGATATTATAAGATTGTTTCTTCTCTCTGCCACCTTTCATTTTATGTCTTTGTGTCTTTTTTTTTTGTATTGATGAAAAGGGATGGACTTATAGCAGTTCTGATCAAATCTTGTAAATGAGTTTGTGTGTGTGTGTTTGTGTTGTGGACGTTTCAACTTCTTCCACAAACAATAACTCAACATCTGTAAACTGGTTACTGTACAGTCTGTTTTGTGTTAGCTAATCTGAATAGCTTTGGTGGCCATCTTGAATTGCGTTGACTCTAAAAGTTAATCAGTTGTAGATGAACATTATTGATTGTGATCTGCATGTTTCATTAAAATGAAATTTGAGGACGTTGAGATTTGTAGAGTGAGTGAGGTGAAGTTTTTGGGTGTTATCATTGATGACAAACTGACATGGAAACAACACATAAATTCTGTAAGAATAAAAATAGCTAAATCGATTGCAGTACTGTACAAAGTCAGAGACTTATTGAATGATAAAGCTCTGTATTTGTTGTATAACACAATCATTGTTCCACACTTAATCTATTGTATTGATGTTTGGGGGAAAGCGTGTAAAACAATCACAAAGCCTATTTTTGTATTACAGAAAAGAGCTGTAAGAATTATCACTAGAAAACATTACTGTCATCCATCAAGTACATTATTTTATCAACTGAAGTTATTGAAGTTCCATGATTTGGTAGACTATAATATTTTATCAGTTATGTATAGAGCTCAAAATAATGCATTGCCTTTAAATATCCAAATGCATTTTGTTAAAAGACAAAGTTGTTATAATCTTAAGGGGACAGAGTTGTTTGTAAAACCACAATTCAGAACTAGTTTGAAGGGACGTTCTACCTCAATCCAGGGAATTAGATTATGGAATGGCTTGGAGAATGTAGTTAAAAATGCCAAGTCAATGTTTACATTTAAGAAAATGATCAAAACAAATGTGTTAAAAAATATATGAAATAGCGTAATGTGTATTGTATTAGTTAGAAAATTAGAAAAGAGTTAGTCATTTTGTACTGTTGGTTGAAGATTATTATTGTTTAATCTGATTGTTGGAAAAAAGTTGGTTGAAGATTATTATTGTTTACATGGTTGATTATTGTTGTTTAATCTGATTGTTGGAAGTAAGGGGCAGATATAATAAGATTTATTCTTCTTTCTGCTACCTTTCATTTTTTTATATTTTGTACAATATCATTTATGAGATTGTCTTGTATTGTTTCTTTTGTAAAAAAAAAAATGAACAAATTTAATAAACATAAACATAAACAAATGTGTCCATGATTTATGAAATAGTTTGATGGACAAGGTTGACTCTAATAGTTTTTGGCAAAGTTTCAGGAACAAATCTTGCACAGTTGGTTAGATATTGGTCTATAATACAGTATGGATGACTCTGCTACTTTTGTTGTTGTTGTTTGTTTCGGCTGCTCCTTTCCTCAGGAGTCGCCACAGCAAGGTGTTTTCACTCCTGATAGTCCGGTAAACTCGTTTCGATTGGGGACCAATATTCATAACATTTGTTTCATTCATAACATTTGAATTGAAAAAGCCTTTTGGATAAAGGGTGAAACGTTTTCTGCAACAAATAAAGTCCAGTTGAACTTGTATTGAACGCCTTTTTTGATTTTATCATGTCCTGGACGACTGAGAATCTTCACCAGCAACATTTGTTTACATTTCAGATGGTGCAGTTTGCATTCACACTGTGACTGCACTGAGTCAATTGAGCCAAACTCACACCTCCTCAAACGAACTGGGCTTTCTAGGCAAACGGACTAGAGTTTGATTAAAGTGGACTAAACAGGGCTGGTGTGATCAATGCACCCTAAGACTTGGCAACTGTTTTTATGTTGGATGCAGTGCCAGCCCAAGTCTTCATGGGGCCCTAAGTGAAATTTGGTTTGGGGCCCTCTATTTTTTTATTCAACCTTTATTTAGGCAGGTTAATCCCATTAAGCCCCGAGGACTCATCTCACAAGAGAGACCTGGTTTCTGCTAATAACGTGGATTACTACAATCAACAGTCAGATGATCAGATCATTCACCCACCTAACATAAACTCATTGCAACTCAGCCCTGTTTACATATATGCATATATCATCTAGTACTAAAAGTAACAAAAAATACTTGTAAAACAAAACACCAGTATGCAATGCATTTTACAGGAAAAGTGTCATCTGGTTTATTATCTTTGGTTTCAAAGAACTGTAGCAGTAATTTTGACACACATTTTTTTTTTGCTTTGTTTTGTTTTATTTTTTGAATGTCCAGAGGACCAGACTTAGCTTTTTTAGATTTTTCTACCTGGATTATTGAGCATGCATCAGAGTGTAGCAGTAATGTTAAAAAATAATGTGTAATGCAAATCAACAACAAACAACAGATAAAATAACTTTGATGCATAAAAATAAATTAAACTGCGCAAAAACAGACAAAATAAAATAAAACATAAAATATCAAGGAAATACAGTAAAGTATATGAACAATTACTTGAAACCACATAAAATGGTTTAAAAATAAATGCAAAGTTGAATAATTAGTTCTTAAAACTATGTAAATGTATGCAACAATTTACAAAAGCTGAACTTAAATGATTAATAATTAAACACACATACAAAAAAAAATTGGTTTCACTTTTCCCACACGCATTTTGATGTTGTGCGGGGAGTTGACCCGGCAACCTTCCAATCACAGACCCAACTTCTGCTCTGGCCTCTGTCCCCGGGTACTAACACACTAATATCTGTAACTGATCGAGTTATGACAATTTTTGTGTTTTCTAAAAACAGTTTGCTGTGGTGGACATTTTGAATAAAATTGACCCCAACAGTTATTTATTCCTTTTTATTTCCTTAAACTTGTTTTTATTATTCTGATTTTATAATGTTAACTTTAGTTCTAATCCTCTCCTTTTAGCCACATTAAAACACCCCCTGTCATGTTGGTCTTGAATCATCATCCCACACATGAGTTTCTCATGATCAAGAAGATGAAACTTAATGAAAATGAAGTCTTCTGAGAGGAAATTATGTGCAGCTGATTTTTCAGTTAAAAAAAAAAAAAAGTCTCCAAGATGGAGGCTGACAGATCAGCATTTATTAACCTTGTTAATGTCAAATTTCCTTACACTCTGAGAATGCACCACTCTTGCTGACTGCAACCGCAGACACATGTGCAATAGAGTCGTCTCCCAGCGCCTGTCCACCTGACTCCAACCCCCCCCCCCCCTACCCCACACACACACACACACACACACATAGTTGTTTAAACTGTGATCATCAGGGAACAGAGCCAGGTATGTTTTCCACCCAGAAATTGGTCAGTTTCTTCATAAAAATCTTTACTTTTTTTTGACACCATGGACTTTTAAAAGCTTCACAGTTTCCTTTATGAGTTTGTGTGTTTGTATTAATGAGTGCATTGAGTCAGAAAATAAATAAATCAATAATTTTTGCCTCCAGTGGAGAAACGCCAGTCAGGAGTGATTATAATGTCAAAGTTCATGCTCAATAATCCAGGTAAAAAAAAATCCTACAAAGTTCAGTCAGGTCAGCTGGACGGTTTCTTTTATTTTTGTTGAGATTATTGGATACATGTGGATTATTGAGCATGAACTTCGATGATTTAACCACTTTGGCTATGGCTGCCTCCGAGGAGTTGACGTGGGAGAGGGCGGGCCCCAGAAACCATCTTATCCCCAGGAAACTGGTTGGTCCATTATTGGGAGTGTGCTGCTGAGTTTGTTGTGGCTCCTCGGACTGATGAAGTCCTTTGGATGAAGGACGAAACGTCTAATCTGTAATGTCTTGTAATGTAATTTCTGTGTTTTATAATCTCTAGCACTGCACCTAATGTTACACTGAAACAAGATCCACAAAATACGGTATGGAGTTTTATTTTTATTTTTTTATTGCCATTTATGGAACGTTTTAGCCAAATTATATCTTGACAATTTTCTGGCGGTCGCTTGTCATTCACTTTCTTTCTCTTTTCCATTCTGCTGCCAGACGGGCATATGGCTGCATTTACTCATAAAGGCAGAGCTCAGTCACACAAAATTACTCTTCATGGGGTTTTAAGGCTTCTTTCATGAAAAAAAAAAAAAAAAACTTATTCCAACCACGACTGATGGTGCAATCCACATCATATCCAACGACTCTCTCACTTTGGAGGCAGTGGAGGACGATTCCGTTTGATTCACCTCCTCCACTTGCAGTCACATGTCATTTGCTTTACCCTTCAGTGGCTCCCATTGATTTATTTTTCCACGAGAGCTCTGAAATTTCCCACTCATGAAGACCGCGCCTCCCTGTCACAAAACTCAGTGCATCTTTCAGAAAAGAGATTTAATCGTTTTCTGCTGTAAACGTCTCCGAGAGAGTGAAACAGAATGAGTGCACTCAGGTTTTATGACAAACGGGATGATTTGGGGGAAATTAGATTTGTTTTGAGAAATGTTAAAAATGATGCTCTGAATTATTGTGAACTTGCCTATTATACAACTCAATGCACCGATCAAAGATGTTTTTAGATGATTTTCACTGTAAAACTCACAGAAATTAACAATTATTTATTGAAAGTCATAAATGTTATAACCTTGTTTACTTAATATGTTGTTACATGTAACAACCCATTTTTGCATTTATGTGCATCTGTTTTTAAAGATAATTACACATATTTTAGACAGTAAGCTCTATGAATTAACGTCAACATTTACATTACAGTTGTTTGATCGCTGTCATTTTTTAAAAACTTCTGTGTGCTATTATTGTTATTTTTAGTCTGAAAATATTGTTTAAATGTTTATGTTTTTTTAAATAATGGTTTTAGTCTTTTTTCCCTATTTGCAAAAATAAAATAAAATCATATTTAAAGGTCATCTAAGGTTACAAGTAATGCAAATATTTGTGCATTAATGAATTAAATTCAACCAACGTTAAAATACCAAACACACCTATTAAAACCATTAAAAAAAAAAAATCTACAATTTTTTTTAAAATTTGTACACCTAAATTTGCAACTTTTATTTCCCTAAGTGAAATATTTGGTGGACACAGCATCTGAAATTTTTTTTTTTTACGGTGCTTTTGTTTCATCTTGCATGACAGAAAAGTGAGTGTTTAAGTTTTATTCTGCATTTTAAATCAAATCAAACATATTTGTACAAATATGTTATGTGCATAAAAAAACCAACATGTTTTTCCACAAGAACAATCGCAGTTTGAAAAATACATAAAATTGCACACATACAACACAAAACTATTCAGTAAAAAACAACTTTGGATTTTTATACATAAAAACATGCATTTTCCTCATCCTATGGTGTAGGTTAAAGTAGCCTGGACCATAATTACCAACTTAACTTATATAACAAAAGCAAATATAATAATATAAAAAAAGACAGCAGTAGCTTAAACATCTGGATGCATGCTCAATAATCCAGATAGAAAAATCTAAAAAAGTTAAGTTATAGGTCCTCTGGATGGGTTAAAATAATAAAATAAAATTGTAGCAATGTTTTGGGGGAGTGGTGGCGCAGAGGTTAGAGAGGGTGGGCGTGTGATTGTAAGATTGCCGGTTCAGACAACGTAAAAAAAATGTGGGTGGAAAAGGTGAAACACCAACACCTGCCTCCACCCTCATTCGCCCCACTCTGGGCCCCTGAGCAAGGCCCTTAACCCCCACCATCTGCTCCCTAAACAGGTCTCTCTTGAAAATGAGTTCTCGTGGCTCAATGAGACTAACCTGTATAAATAAAGGGTAAAATAAAAAATTAAAATTTTAACATTTTCATCCGAAATACTTTTTAGTACCACTTCTGTAGTACTTAGTACTTCCGTAACTTCAACCTTCATGTTTGTTATGAAGAACATCTGAACAATACTCTGCAGAGACTGAACTAGCAGAGATGAAGCCACAGAGCTGTCCTCCTATAAATGTGTTTTTGAATGAGAATGAAATATTTGAGATTGTTCAATCTGGTTTTAAACAATTACACATCATCGAAACAGCTTTATTAAGGTTTCACAAGGTTAAGTCAGGCCATCTGGGTTGATTCTTCTTTGTTGAAGACGTTGTTGAGGCTCTAACGATTTATTGTCATGGTCCTTCTTTTGCATGTGAACAACTGTTTCTGGCTGCCAGCCCAGAATAAGACTACTGTATATACCCTGATGCATGCTCAATAATCCAGGTAGAAAAATCTAAAAAAGCTAAGTCTGGTCCAGAGGAACTAGACTGATCGACACAGGTCACATGACTTGAGGTCAAGTGACGGACCAACACAGGTCTTATGACCTGAGGTCAACTGACAAAACGACACAGGTCACACGACATGAAGTCAAATGACGGACCGACACAGGTCACATCACCTGAGGTCAACTGACGGACTGACACAGGTCACACGACATGAGGTCAACTGACGGACCGACACAGGTCACATGACCTGAGGTCAACTGACGGACGGACATAGGTCACATGACATGAAGTCAACTGATGGACCGACATAGGTCACACGACATGAGGTCAACTGACTGACCGACACAGGTCACATGACCTGAGGTCAACTGACAGACCGACACAGGTCACATGACCTAAGGTCAACTGAAGGACCAACATAGGTCACACGACATGAGGTCAACTGACGGACCGACACAGGTCACATGACATGAGGTCAACTGACAGACTTACACAGGTCACATGACCTGAGGTCAAGTGACAGACCAACATAGGTCCCATGACCTGAGGTCAAGTGACAGACCAAGACAGGTCACACGACATGAAGTCAACTGACAGACCGACACAGGTTACATGACATGAGATCAAGTGACGGACCAACACAGGTCACATGACCTGAGGTTAAGTGACGGATCAACATAGGTCATATGACATGAAGTCAACTGACGGACCGACACTGGTCACACGACATGAGGTCAACTGACGGACCAACACGGGTCACATGACCTGAGGTCAACTGATGGACCGACATAGGTCACACGACATGAAGTCAACTGATAGACTGACACTGGTCACTCGACATGAGGTCAACTGATGGACCGACACAGGTCACACGGCATGAGGTCAACTGACGTACCAACACAGGTCACATGACCTGAGGTCAACTGACAAACCGACATAGGACACATGACCTGAGGTCAACTGACTGACCGACACAGGTCACATGACCTGAGGTCGAGTGACGGACTGACACAGGTCACATGACCTGAGGTGAACTGACGGCCCAACACAGGTCACATGACCTGAGGTCAAGTGATGGAGCAACACAGGTCACATGACCTAAGGCCAAGTGACGGACCAACACAGGTCACACAACATGAAGTCAACTGACGGACCAACACAGGTCACATGACATGAGGTCAACTGAGGGACCGACATAGGTCACATGACCTGAGGTCAAGTGACGGACCAACACAGGTCACATTACCTGAGGTCAACTGACAAAACGACACAGGTCACACGACATGAGGTCAACTGACGGACCGACAAAGGTCACATGACCTAAGGTCAACTGATAGATTGACATAGGTCACATGACCTGAGGTCAACTGACGGACCGACATAGGTCACACGGCATGAGGTCAACTGACGTACCAACACAGGTCACATGACCTGAGGTCAACTGACACAACGACACAGGTCACATGACATGAAGTCAACTGATGGACCGACACAGGTCACACGGCATGAGGTCAACTGACGTACCAACACAGGTCACATGACCTGAGGTCAACTGACACAACGACACAGGTCACATGACATGAAGTCAACTGACGGACCGACACAGGTCACATGACCTGAGGTCAACTGACGGACCGACACAGGTCACACGACATGAGGTCAACTGACGGACCGACACAGGTCACATGACCTGAGGTCAACTGACGGACCGACACAGGTCACATGACCTGAGGTCAACTGACGGACCGACACAGGTCACATGACATGAGGTCAACTGACGGACCGACACAGGTCACATGACCTGAGGTCAACTGACGGACCGACACAGGTCACATGACCTGAGGTCAAGTGACGAACCAACATAGGTCACATGACCTGAGGTCAACTGACAAAACGACACAGGTCACACGGCATGAAGTCAACTGACGGACCGACACAGGTCACATGACCAGAGGTCAACTGATGGACCGACATAGGTCACATGACCTGAGGTCAACTGACGGACCGACACAGGTCACATGACCTGTCAAGTGATGGACCAACACAGGTCTTATGACCTGAGGTCAACTGACAAAACGACACAGGTCACACGACATGAAGTCAACTGACGGACCGACACAGGTCACATGACCTGAGGTCAACTGATGGACCGACACAGGTCACACGACATGAGGTCAACTGACGGACCGACACAGGTCACACGGCATGAGGTCAACTGACGTACCAACACAGGTCACATGACCTGAGGTCAACTGACACAACGACACAGGTCACATGACATGAAGTCAACTGACGGACCGACACAGGTCACATGACCTGAGGTCAACTGACGGACCGACACAGGTCACACGACATGAGGTCAACTGACGGACCGACACAGGTCACATGACCTGAGGTCAACTGACGGACCGACACAGGTCACATGACCTGAGGTCAAGTGACGAACCAACATAGGTCACATGACCTGAGGTCAACTGACAAAACGACACAGGTCACACGGCATGAAGTCAACTGACGGACCGACACAGGTCACATGACCAGAGGTCAACTGATGGACCGACATAGGTCACATGACCTGAGGTCAACTGACGGACCGACACAGGTCACATGACCTGTCAAGTGATGGACCAACACAGGTCTTATGACCTGAGGTCAACTGACAAAACGACACAGGTCACACGACATGAAGTCAACTTACGGACCGACACAGGTCACATCACCTGAGGTCAACTGACGGACCGACACAGGTCACACGACATGAGGTCAACTGACGGACCGACACAGGTCACATGACCTGAGGTGAACTGACGGACCAACACAGGTCACATGACCTGAGGTCAACTGACATAACGACACAGGTCACATGACATGAAGTCAACTGACGGACCGAAACAGGTCACATGACCTGAGGTCAACTGACGGACCGACACAGGTCACATGTCATGAGGTCAACTGACGGACCGACATAGGTCACATGACCTGAGGTCAACTGACGGACCGACACAGGTCACATGACCTGTCAAGTGATGGACCAACACAGGTCTTATGACCTGAGGTCAACTGACAAAACGACACAGGTCACACGACATGAAGTCAACTTACGGACCGACACAGGTCACATCACCTGAGGTCAACTGACGGACCGACACAGGTCACACGACATGAGGTCAACTGACGGACCGACACAGGTCACATGACCTGAGGTGAACTGACGGACCAACACAGGTCACATGACCTGAGGTCAAGTGACGGACCAACACAGGTCACATGACCTGAGGTCAACTGACAAAATGACACAGGTCACATGACATGAAGTCAACTGACGGAACGACACAGGTCACATGACCTGAGGTCAACTGATGGGTTGACATAGGTCACATGACCTGAGGTCAACTGATGGACCGACACAGGTCACACGGCATGAGGTCAACTGACGTACCAACACAGGTCACATGACCTGAGGTCAACTGACACAACGACACAGGTCACATGACCTGGAGTCAACTGATGGACCGACACAAGTCACACGGCATGAGGTCAACTGACGGACCGACATAGGTCACATCACCTAAGGTCAACTGACGGACCGACACAAGTCACACGACATGAGGTCAACTGACGGACCGACACAGGTCACATGACCCGAGGTGAACTGACGGACCAACACAGGTCACATGACCTGAGGTCAAGTGACGGACCAACACAGGTCACATGACCTAAGGTCAAGTGACGGACCAACACAGGTCACACAACATGAAGTCAACTGACGGACCAACATAGGTCACATGACATGAGGTCAACTGAGGGACCGACACAGGTCACATGACCTGAGGTCAAGTGACGGACCAACACAGGTCACATGACCTGAGGTCAACTGACAAAACGACACAGGTCACACGACATGAAGTCAACTGACGGACCGACACAGGTCACATGACCAGAGGTCAACTGATGGACCGACATAGGTCACATGACCTGAGGTCAACTGACGGACCGACACAGGTCACATGACTTGAGGTCAAGTGACGGACCAACACAGGTCTTATGACCTGAGGTCAACTGACAAAACGACACAGGTCACACGACATGAAGTCAAATGACGGACCGACACAGGTCACATCACCTGAGGTCAACTGACGGACTGACACAGGTCACACGACATGAGGTCAACTGACGGACCGACACAGGTCACATGACCTGAGGTCAACTGACGGACGGACATAGGTCACATGACATGAAGTCAACTGATGGACCGACATAGGTCACACGACATGAGGTCAACTGACTGACCGACACAGGTCACATGACCTGAGGTCAACTGACAGACCGACACAGGTCACATGACCTAAGGTCAACTGAAGGACCAACATAGGTCACACGACATGAGGTCAACTGACGGACCGACACAGGTCACATGACATGAGGTCAACTGACAGACTGACACAGGTCACATGACCTGAGGTCAAGTGACAGACCAACACAGGTCCCATGACCTGAGGTCAAGTGACAGACCAAGACAGGTCACACGACATGAAGTCAACTGACAGACCGACACAGGTCACATGACATGAGATCAAGTGACGGACCGACACAGGTCACATGACCTGAGGTTAAGTGACGGATCAACATAGGTCATATGACATGAAGTCAACTGACGGACCGACACTGGTCACACGACATGAGGTCAACTGACGGACCAACACGGGTCACATGACCTGAGGTCAACTGATGGACCGACATAGGTCACACGACATGAAGTCAACTGATAGACTGACACTGGTCACTCGACATGAGGTCAACTGATGGACCGACACAGGTCACACGGCATGAGGTCAACTGACGTACCAACACAGGTCACATGACCTGAGGTCAACTGACAAACCGACATAGGACACATGACCTGAGGTCAACTGACTGACCGACACAGGTCACATGACCTGAGGTCGAGTGACGGACTGACACAGGTCACATGACCTGAGGTGAACTGACGGCCCAACACAGGTCACATGACCTGAGGTCAAGTGATGGAGCAACACAGGTCACATGACCTAAGGCCAAGTGACGGACCAACACAGGTCACACAACATGAAGTCAACTGACGGACCAACACAGGTCACATGACATGAGGTCAACTGAGGGACCGACATAGGTCACATGACCTGAGGTCAAGTGACGGACCAACACAGGTCACATTACCTGAGGTCAACTGACAAAACGACACAGGTCACACGACATGAGGTCAACTGACGGACCGACAAAGGTCACATGACCTAAGGTCAACTGATAGATTGACATAGGTCACATGACCTGAGGTCAACTGACGGACCGACATAGGTCACACGGCATGAGGTCAACTGACGTACCAACACAGGTCACATGACCTGAGGTCAACTGACACAACGACACAGGTCACATGACATGAAGTCAACTGATGGACCGACACAGGTCACACGGCATGAGGTCAACTGACGTACCAACACAGGTCACATGACCTGAGGTCAACTGACACAACGACACAGGTCACATGACATGAAGTCAACTGACGGACCGACACAGGTCACATGACCTGAGGTCAACTGACGGACCGACACAGGTCACACATGAGGTCAACTGACGGACCGACACAGGTCACATGACCTGAGGTCAACTGACGGACCGACACAGGTCACATGACCTGAGGTCAACTGACGGACCGACACAGGTCACATGACATGAGGTCAACTGACGGACCGACACAGGTCACATGACCTGAGGTCAACTGACGGACCGACACAGGTCACATGACCTGAGGTCAAGTGACGAACCAACATAGGTCACATGACCTGAGGTCAACTGACAAAACGACACAGGTCACACGGCATGAAGTCAACTGACGGACCGACACAGGTCACATGACCAGAGGTCAACTGATGGACCGACATAGGTCACATGACCTGAGGTCAACTGACGGACCGACACAGGTCACATGACCTGTCAAGTGATGGACCAACACAGGTCTTATGACCTGAGGTCAACTGACAAAACGACACAGGTCACACGACATGAAGTCAACTTACGGACCGACACAGGTCACATCACCTGAGGTCAACTGACGGACCGACACAGGTCACACGACATGAGGTCAACTGACGGACCGACACAGGTCACATGACCTGAGGTGAACTGACGGACCAACACAGGTCACATGACCTGAGGTCAAGTGACGGACCAACACAGGTCACACAACATGAAGTCAACTGACGGACCAACATAGGTCACATGACATGAGGTCAACTGAGGGACCGACACAGGTCACATGACCTGAGGTCAAGTGACGGACCAACACAGGTCACATGACCTGAGGTCAACTGACAAAATGACACAGGTCACATGACATGAAGTCAACTGACGGAACGACACAGGTCACATGACCTGAGGTCAACTGATGGGTTGACATAGGTCACATGACCTGAGGTCAACTGACGGACCGACACAGGTCACACGGCATGAGGTCAACTGACGTACCAACACAGGTCACATGACCTGAGGTCAACTGACACAACGACACAGGTCACATGACCTGGAGTCAACTGATGGACCGACACAAGTCACACGGCATGAGGTCAACTGACGGACCGACATAGGTCACATCACCTGAGGTCAACTGACGGACCGACACAAGTCACACGACATGAGGTCAACTGACGGACCGACACAGGTCACATGACCCGAGGTGAACTGACGGACCAACACAGGTCACATGACCTGAGGTCAAGTGACGGACCAACACAGGTCACATGACCTAAGGTCAAGTGACGGACCAACACAGGTCACACAACATGAAGTCAACTGACGGACCAACATAGGTCACATGACATGAGGTCAACTGAGGGACCGACACAGGTCACATGACCTGAGGTCAAGTGACGGACCAACACAGGTCACATGACCTGAGGTCAACTGACAAAACGACACAGGTCACACGACATGAAGTCAACTGACGGACCGACACAGGTCACATGACCAGAGGTCAACTGATGGACCGACATAGGTCACATGACCTGAGGTCAACTGACGGACCGACACAGGTCACATGACCTGAGGTCAAGTGACGGACCAACACAGGTCTTATGACCTGAGGTCAACTGACAAAACGACACAGGTCACACGACATGAAGTCAACTGACGGACCGACACAGGTCACATGACCTGAGGTCAACTGACGGACCGACACAGGTCACACGACCTGAGGTCAACTGACGGACCGACACAGGTCACATGACCTGAGGTGAACTGACGGACCAACACAGGTCACATGACCTGAGGTCAAGTGACGGACCAACACAGGTCACACAACATGAAGTCAACTGACGGACCAACATAGGTCACATGACATGAGGTCAACTGAGGGACCGACACAGGTCACATGACCTGAGGTCAAGTGACGGACCAACACAGGTCACATGACCTGAGGTCAACTGACAAAACGACACAGGTCACACGACATGAAGTCAACTGACGGACCGACACAGGTCACATGACCTGAGGTCAACTGATGGACTGACATAGGTCACATGACCTGAGGTCAACTGACGGACCGACACAGGTCACACGGCATGAGATCATGATCAAGGAGGACTATCAGCCTGACGATGGATCGTTAGCACCCTGATGGTTGTTTGCTATTCGCAGAGGGCTGAGTGATACTAGCAATAACAGCATTGTAAGAGGAGGACAGTTGAACCCGGAGGCCTCCATCCCTGTTTAATGATGGACGGTTGAAACCGTCTTACAGGGCACATTGCCACATCCACCCCCCCCAAACTGCATCGACGCCCCGACTATGGTCTAATTTAACACCAGGGTCGAAATACAGCGGTCATGGTCAGCGGTCATGGTCTTAGATCATGTGTGCCCAACCAGGCGCTCGCGGGCGACCGGTCGCCCGCCAGCTGGTTCCCATTCGCCCGCGAAACGCAACCTGTCTAACAGCTGACGAGCCGGCTGTCAGCTGTTAACAAGGTGAAATGTCCGCTGCTAAGCTTCATTCTAACTCCGGCAGAAGTGGTGGAGGTGACATGTTCGATGCTAAACTTCATTCTAACTCCGGCAGAAGTGGTGGAGGTGGGGGTGGGAGAAGTGACGATATTCCAATGCGTAGCAACACTTTCCTCAGCCCTCCCCATCTTGTATGCTCACAGACATAGTCTCGCGAGTTTTGGGTGCGGTGACTCACGAGACTTTAAGACAGCAGTGGAGCTATCGGTGCGTGAGAGCGCTGTGGAGTGAATGTCAGTACGCAGTAAACATGGATGCAAAACTAGCGAACAAGCAAACGAAAACTTATTATTTTCACACAGAATGGGAGGAGGATTATTTTTTTGTTTATTCTAATTCGAAGTCTATTTGCCTCATCTGTAATTCAATAAATAAAAACAAGCTCGCAGCCCAGCAATCGGTCTTCACTCGGCCCAGCACAAAAGGTAAAGATAGCTTCCTACCGTGTTAGCTGCATCCTGGCTCAACATAAGAAGTCTTTCAGCGATGGAGAAGTTATGAAAGAAGCGTTTATTGAGGCTGCAGATGCGCCTTTTCATGATTTAAAAAATAAAAGTGAGATCGTAGCTGCTATTAAAGACGTGCAGTTGTCCAGACAAACAGTGACACGGCCATGTGAGGGAATGGCTGTTGATGTGGAGGAGCAGCTAAAAAAGGACGTGGAACAACGTGAGTGTTTCTCTCTTCAGTTTGATGAGTAGCCTGTTACCAGCTACCTGTGTTATCCTTTTGGAAATGTTGATGTGGATGACATTGTGTCCAAATTGGTGTCTGTGTTTCAGCTGGACATCTCTGGTGTTGAAAATGAGGTGTTGACTCTGCAAAATGACATTGGGATCAAATCCAGAGCATCACCTGGCGTGGATGGAGAGTTCTGGAGTCTGCTGTCAGAAGAAAAGTATCCTAACATCCGAAGATGTGCTTTGAACTTAACAGCACTTTTTGGATCTACCTACCTGTGTGAGTCTGCTTTTTCACACATGAAAATCATCAAGTCCAAAAACAGATCCACAATGACTGATGATCATCTGGAGACCTGCCTGCGCCTCGCAACCACCTCATACTGCCCCGCTTATGAGACACTGGCCTCATCCTGTCTTGGTGACATTAGAGGGTGGATGGCACTTAATTTCCTCCATTTTAATGATAAAAAGACTGAGGTTATGGTCTTTAAATCTAGTGCTCCAGACAGTCCCACCACTTTTGATTTTTCCTCTTTGGCCCCATATGAAAAGTCGATTGTGACAAATCTAGGAGTGAAAATTGACCCCTGCCTGAAACTGGACTGTCACATCAACAGCATGGTTAAGTCCTCGTTCTTTCATCTGAGGCGCCTGTCAAAAATCAAGCCCCTCCTTTCTAGACACCACTTAGAGACAGTAATCCACGCTTTTATTACTTCACGCCTGGATTATTGTAACTCTCTTCTGATTGGAGTAAATAAGGCCTCGCTTTCTCGGTTGCAGCTGGTACAAAATGCTGCTGCACGATTTTTGACTGGTACAGGCAGACGTGAGCACATCACTCCAGTTTTAATGTCCCTTCATTGGCTTCCTGTCCAGTTTCGAATCCATTTTAAAGTTTTATTGTTTGTTTTTAAGTCTTTGAACGGTTTTAGTCCCTCTTATCTGTCTGAACTGCTTCAACTTTATGTGCCATCACGTGCTCTTAGATCCGCTGACCAGATGCTTTTAGCAGTCCCGAAAACCTTTTATAAGACCAGAGGAGACAGAGCATTTTCAGCTCTGGCTCCTAAATTGTGGAACGAGCTGCCACTGAAGGTCAGGCAGGCCCCATCAATATCTGTTTTTAAAACTCGTTTAAAAACACATATGTTTTCATTGGCTTTTAAACCAGAATGAGTTCACATCTCTGTTTTAATGTTGTATTATTTTACTTGTGATGTTCTGATATTTATATGATTGAGATTGATTGTTTTTATTGTTTTGTGCTTGTTTTTATTCTTGTACAGCACTTCGGACGGCTGATGCTGTATTTTTAAGTGTTTTATAAATAAACTGGTATGGTATGGTATCCTCTCAGTGTCAGAAGTCCCACTAAGGTAGAGACACATTTATTTTATACAGCTTGCACCAGATGACACACCATCCTGCTGCACTACTTTAAAGAAGTGAGGAGTAGAGCGATGAAAAATTATGTTTTTTGATACTGAGACTGGACGAGTAGCTCTCGGCAAACCGCCGACTTCAAAAGTAGCCCTTAGTTCAAAAAAGGTTGGGCACCCCTGTCTTAGATGAAGGTGTTTGTCTTACTGCTGGCCTTGGAAGATGATACGGATTACGATGCTGGCCAGCAGTTGATCGTGCCGATTTACGCACAGACCCCTCGCTGGAACCAGACTCTGCTGCTGGTACAACTGGTAGTGATGTAGGTTGAGTCACGGTCACACCAGAAGGAGCCACGGCAAGTCCTGAAACCCCAGGAACAGTATCAAAAACCATAGCAGCAGGCGGGGCAGGCGGTACCTACTCCCGAGGCCTTGGCCTCAAAAACAAATCATCCTCTAAAAACAGCTTGTCATCTGAACTAGAGTGATGCTCAGGAGATGCACCTTCAACAGAAACTGGATTACCGGTAGGTGCATCAGCACCAATCCAGGCTTTTAGCAAAGAGCGATGTACCCTCCTTACCCTGGTCTGTTCATGAACTGGTGCCACTGAATACACACCACCCTCTCCTGGAACTTGCATAACTATATGAGTCACTGAGCTCCACAAATCCTGAGTCTTCTGACGACCTTTACTCCCCAAATTTTGGATCAACACAAGCTGGCCTTCCTGAAGAGGAGTTTCTTTGATGTTCTTATCATGATGAGTTTTTCTGCGTTCTGCAGAAGTCCTCAGTTTTTGTCTAGCACTCTCAAATGCTATTTGCAAGCGAGTCTGATGTTCTTCGACCCACTCATGAACAGTTCCTACGACCGGTTTTTGAACTCTTCCCAGCAAAAAATCAATTGGAAGAAATGGTTCTTGACCGAATATTTAAAAAAATTGTGACTCGCCAGTTGATTGGTGAGGAGTGGTGTTGTAAGCATAAAGCAACTGGGGCAAACAAGCACTCCAGTCTTGTTTCCGGGACGGGGACAAGGTTCTCAACAAATTATGAAGCGTCCTATTAAAACGTTCACATTGCCCATTACCAGCTGGATGGTAGGGCGTGGTACGAGATTTAATGATACCATACAGACTACAAAGCTGCTGGATCAGAGTGCTTTCAAAGTTGCGGCCCTGGTCTGAATGGATGCGTGCTGGTACTCCAAATTTTGAAAACCACTCCGTAACCAGGACCTGTGCCACCGTAGAGGCGCGCTGATCTCTGGTCGGGATAGCCAATGTGTATTTGGAAAAAACATCAGTCATCACCAATACACTCTCCAACCCAGAGGAAGTTGGCTCTAACAACGTAAAGTCAATCGCCAAAATGTCATTTGGTTTTGATGCAAGCAAATGACCCATAAAGCCCCGAGCAGGTGGTTGGCTATCCTTGGCAACCTGGCACCGCTCACAGGTCTTGCACCAACCTGCTACCTCTTGTGACATACCCGGCCAATAACAGTGAGACCTTAATAACGCCAAGGTCCGTTCCACCCCCTGGTGCCCATGCTCCTGATGAACCTGGGTCAAGATGTCCTTAATCGGGACCTTTGGCAGGAGAAGTTGATACACTTCCCCACCGCCATCTGGGCGAAATATTCGCCGATACATTAAACCATCCAATTCGGCCAAGCGATCCCATTGGTTGAGCAATACAAGGGCAGACTGTGAAAGCCCTTGCCGTTCATCACGATTTGGCCGCTCTTTTCTTTGCCAAAAGAAAAGGACTTCCTGAAGGACCGGATCAGCTTGCTGGAGGGCACAGAGATCATCAGAGGTAAGAGAGGGAAAAACAGTTACAGAGGACTGGATGGCTGGTGTTTGCTCACTCTGCACAGCTAACTGCAATGGCTGAGGCACAAGAGTACCTGAACCCAACAAAGTCACTTCCAGTGGAGCCGGCCAAGACAGCGAGAAAGAGCGTCAGCATTTTGATTAGACTTAGCAGATCGATACTTCAACTCAAAGTTAAAGGAAGCAAGCTGGGATGCCCAACGCTGCTTCACTGCTCCAAGCTTAGCTGTATCCAAATGGCTCAGAGGATTATTGTCAGTATAAACAATACACCGATGACCCAAAAGATAATCTCTAAATTTTTCTGTCATGGCCCATTTTAGGCCCAACAACTCCAATTTCAATGAGCTGTAATTTGACATGTTTCGCTCGCTAGGTCTTAACCCGCGGCTAGCAAAGGCAATGGGTCTTATCATCCCCTCCTGTTCATGAGACAAGACCACTCCCAAACCACAATGGTTTGCATCCACCTCCAAAACAAAAGGGAGGGAGAAATCGGCATAAGCAAGGACCGGAGCAGACGTGAGCTTGGTCTTGATAGCCTCAAAACTCTGTTGACACTCCTCAGTCCAAGCTCCAACAATACTCTGCGCACCCTTCTTTTTAGACATTTTACCAGCCAGCTCTGCGGCTCTACGATGCAAGGGGGCAGCCATCTTAGCAAAACCTTCCACAAACCTTCTGTAGTAGCTGGCGAATCCCAAAAAGGAACGCAACTCAGTGGCTGTGGTGGGTACAGGCCAATTTGCTACCACCTCAATTTTAGCGGGGTCAGTGGCTACTCCCTGGTCAGAAATTACGTGACCCAGGTAGTGCACCTCCCGCTGGAAAAAATGGCACTTACTGAGCTTGGCTTTAAGGCCTTCCCTTTGAAGCCGTCCCAACACCACGTCCAACCTCTCCAAATGCTGCTACACAGAGGATGAAAACACAACAATGTCATCTAAATACAGCAAAAGAGATTGGCATGCTGGTCACCAAAAATGTGCTGCATCAAATGCTGAAACGTACTCGGGGCATTGCATAGGCCGAAGGGCATGCGATTCCACTCAAAAAGCCCAAATGGTGTACAAAAGGCAGTCTTATGGCGATCGCTTACTGTGACAGGAACCTGATTATAACCACTGGCCAAATCCATAGTGGAAAACCACCGGGCCCCCGTCAAAGCATCAAGGGACTCTTCAATACGCGGGAGTGGAAAAGCGTCCCTCCGTGTCTTGATGTTAAGTTGACGATAATCAACACAGAGCCTAAGGCTGCCATCCTTTTTACGAACAAGCACAATTGGTGACGCATAAGGGCTGGAGCTTTCACTGATGACATTTGCTGCCAAAAGCTGGTTTATGTGCTCCTTCACAAGTTCATACTCTGATGGAGGGATTCGACGGTAACGCTGCCGAACGGGAACGTCATCAAGAAGGGGAATGTCATGGCTGATCAGGTTGGTGCAGCCCAAATCCTGATCATTAGTAGCAAACACGGAAGTGTATTTACCCAATAATGCTCGCACTTTACCGTGCTCCTCCGCAGACAAAATGTTAAATCAATTTTCCTCTACCCTTTCCGCGATAGGACCAGCAATTGTTTGGGAAGATACATTTGCAAGAAATGGAACTTCAGTCACACCCGCTGGAAGACTCACCACCCCAACACTATTTAAAGTTCCCACAGTGGTACGAGGGTAAAGCAACATATCTGTGTTGCTCACATTTGTCACTGGGATATAAGCAGTCCCCCGAACAACTTGAACCAGAGCAGGAGATGCCAACAACCCCACTGGTAAACCAGACTCAGAGGGTTCAAACAAGACAAGGGTGCCTGAGTATTTCTCACAGCAAGTGGTAGGCACAATTTTCATTCCACCTCCTGGAATGCGGCAGGCCTTCCTACCTCACACCCTAACCTTACTAGGCTGCTCAGGTGTGTGCTGCCTTTCAGCTGCATGACATTTCTGTAGGGCATGAACCAGGGGTTTGGGAGATGAAACCACAGGGGTAGCATTGAATAGAGTATCACCATGCTGTCCAAACAGCTCTTGATATAACTTATTTATGACGTTCATCCCCAACACACCAGGAACTGAAACTAAACCACTATCAGAGGGATTTTTCACCACCAACACCCCACAATGGGACACCAGCTTGCCACACAGTTCAATAGACACTTCCAAATAGCTGATATAAGGAATAGGGAGACCATTGGCTGCTTTTAGCTGTAGCCAGTGGCAGGCTTTCAACCGCTCTTCTCCTCAGGGCTTGAAGAATTCAGAAAAGAAGCTCTCTGTAATGGTGGACACCATTGAACCTGTGTCAACCAGGCAAGGCACCTTCACTCCAGCCATATTCACTACAATATGTGGACAAGAAGCAATTAGTTGAGGTGCATCTGCTGTGCATAGAGCATTAGTCGAGCCCATGGATGCCCCACCTGAGCTGTGGCTCTGCAACTCAGTGGGTACTAGTTTTCTGGAAGCTGGCTCCCCTGACGGGGCCCTGACAAAGATGGCTGACGGAAAGCAACATATGTGGCCCCCTCCATTCCCTAGCAATATGTCCGGGCTGTTGGCACCGTCGACATATAATGGGACCTCGACACGGGGAGCGGCTGCGCTCTTGTGCAGTTTGGAGAAGGGCAATGCTTTGAGTAAGGGATTTGAGTACATGCTGATATTCCTGGCAAGTCATTAAACTCTAAATATGATGCCCATTCTTTTTTAAAATATTGCAAAAATTCTTATTCTTGAAGCAGTGATGTATTTAATCTCCAATTTGTATTTTTTGTTGTTTCTTTTTTATAATCTAAATTTAGAGTAACTGGTGCATGATCACTGACAGCAATAGGGTGTATCTTAGTGTCTGAAATGTTGGTCAGCAATGAATTGCTTACTATGAAATAATCTAGCCGAGAATATGAGTGATGCACATGTGAAAAGAAAGAATATTCTTTGCTATCAGGGTGAAAAGAACGCCATGCATTGCAGAGTCCATAATCATTCATATACTGTTTAACTATATTTATAGATTGCCAACTGACTGCGTTGAGTTCCCACTGCATTCAGTCTGTCTATTTTGTCATCTAAACCAAAGTTGAGATCACCTCTCATTACCAGTGAGGATTCCATGTGATTTGATAGAGTTGAAAAAAAAAGTCATGAAAAAAAGCAGCGTCGTCTACATTCGGCCCATATATGCTGCTAACTATACAATAATTTTGGCTAAATATTGATAACTTTAACATTACCGTAAACACTGGTGTATAATACACACTTTTATTGCTCATTTGAATGTCCTGCGTATTATACACCGAAGCGTATTATCTACAGATTTTTTTCCCATATTTTTAGACCCATTTTTGGCTCTGATTCGCTGTTTTTCATTTTGGCCTAAAAATGGTGCAGTACCAGTTTCGGCCGCTATGGGCGCTAATGCACCCTATAGTCAGTTTACCTGCAGACTGTACCTGGAGGCGTATCCTGGCGCCATCTAGTGGCCATAAAAAAGACTGTCACGGCAGTGCGTATTATACACCGAAGCGTATTATCTACCGATTTTTCGGATTTATTTCCAAATATTGGCCAAAGCGTATTATACACCGGAACGTATTATACACCGGTGTTTACGGTATATATCTACCGTGCGGGTCTATAACCTGATCTAATACTATGAAGTTAACATTTTTATGTATTAAAATTGCTACCCCTCTTTGTCTTGAATTATAACAGACTGAGAATACATTAGGAAACTCTGAAGATTTTAGCTCATCCACAGTTGAGGCCAATTTATGAATTTCTTGGAGTAATACAACATCTGCCTTTAATCTTTTAATCTGGTTAAAAATTCTATATTTTTTACGTTGGCTACCGGCTGCCATTAATGTTCCATGTGACAAACCCTAAGGTACCCATACCTGTGCTAATGATAATATATCTATTGTGGTGGACCACTAGGGGGCTCTACTCACACCCAGTGGACCGAAGGCGTTACAGGATGTTTTATTGTGAAAGGTCCAGAGGACCGGATGTTGTATTGGGTATATAAGGCGGTATTGGGTGTTTTCCCGCCAGTTTAGTAGAAGTTGATTAAAAGTGAAGATCTACATCCCGTCTTCTGTGTCGTCTCTTCACCGCCTCCTACACTGGTGACCCCGACGTTACGGCCCAGGCTCCTCGCAGGGGCAGACCTCCATCCACATTGCTAACGGACTGCGGTCCTTCTTCCAGAGACTCTCAACGTCCATTGGAGCCCGAATCTTCTGCAGGCCCTCCTCGTAGCCCTCCGCTTCATCAGACTGGTTCTGCAGGGCCCAGGTTCAGCCGTTCTGGTCGTTTGATCAAACCTAAAATGCTGGACTAGTGATGGACCTTACTGGGTGTTCTGGGGGGGCGTGTGTGGTGGACCACTAGGGGGCTCTACTCACACCCAGTGGACCGAAGGCGTTACAGGATGTTTTATTGTGAAAGGTCCAGAGGACCGGATGTTGTATTGGATATATAAGGCGGTGTTGGGTGTTTTCCCGCCAGTTTAGTAGGAGTTGATTAAAAGTGAAGATCTACATCCCGTCTTCTGTGTCGTCTCTGCACCGCCTCCTACACTATACCACACCCATTATCACAAATATAAAAGATAATAATAGATCCAGACAAAAACATATTCCTTAAGGATTAATTATTTATGATTTATATATAAAATAAGTACTGTTTTTGAAAATGAATCAGGGAAGTTTTCATTTATGAAGTAATTGTATGGATATATAAGTATGCAGGGTATATGCAGAAATTCTAGAGTTGAATTTAATACCTTTTAATACCTTTTTAATACCATCAAAATATTTTTTAATACCACCACGGCATCGAGCTGTAGCGGCAACCTGTTGTATTTCAGTTCCATGCAACTAATTGTAAAGTGATAAGATTACTGTCATTTTCTTCCTAAACTTTGGTAGTAAATGTAGTTTTATAACAATTACTGGATACAGTACATCAATTTGCTTCTTGCCTCAATAAAAGCACTGACCTATTTGTTATTTAAATCTAACCCAAGAGAAAAAGTTTAATTGTTCCCACACACAGCATATCTCTAATGGCAAACAAAAAACTGTAAACTTGAAAACAGAACAGTTTAGTTAAAATAATTCAACACTGAACACATGCATAATTCAAAAAGAGAGGGAGAAAAATAATAACTACTGTATTTTTCATCCTGTAAGTTGCAGTTTTTTGCATAATTTACATGCCTTGCAACTTATAGGACGAAGTGACATATTTATAGATTTTTCCCCCCCATATTTATAAACCATTTGACTGAAATATGACCGTTTCCATTCATTCTGACTGAAAAAAAAACCCCTGCAGTTCCTGATGGCCCCAGTAGTATAGAGTATGGCATGCTGTTGGCTGTTGTATCATGTAATAGGAAAACGTGCCTTTAATGACAAATTAAAAAAAGTTCAAGACAAAAACAACTGGACTTTATTTATTATACTATTTATTATACTATTATACTATACTTTGTTTTTTTATTGCACTTTTTAGAATTCACCATGTCCTGGATGACTGAGAATCTTCACTAGCTATTAATGACCCAATCGGCCTGCCATACTCTCCCCACCTCTCTGCTCACTGCTTCAATCCAGCAGCCAGCTGCACCGCCCCGGCGAAATGCAGCTAATTTGACCATTAAAGTGCATTTATTAAGAAAATGATAGACAGAAACACACCTCTGCTATAATTTCGAGCTAACAAATAATTGTTTAGGTATTTTTCTTGTTAAATGACGGCGAAACGAGCCGCGCTCCTTTTTCCTGTTTTCACCGCTGAGCGATCACGGTGCACACAGGCAGCGACACTTTAAAAAAAAAAAATAAAGCCGATTTAACCATTAAAGTACATTTATTAAGAAAACGTTAGACTGAGACACACCTTTTGCTATAATTTCGAGCTAACAAACATTCATTCATTCATTCAACCTTTATTTATACAGGCTAGCCTCGTTGAGTCACGGGGACTCATTTACAAGAGGGACCTGTCTCACTCACACCAAACAACCATCCACTCTCACACTCACACCTAGGGTCAATTTAGAGTCACCAATCAGCCTAACAAGCATGTTTTTTGGTCTGTGGGAGGAAACCGGAGTACCCGGAGGAAACCCACGCATGCACGGGGAGAACATGCAAACTCCACCCAGAAAGGCCCCGGACCGGGATTTGAACCGGCAACCTTCTCGCTGAGAGGCAGCAGCTCTACCAGTTGTGCCACCGTGCTGCCAAACAAACAATTGTTTAGGTAAATTTCTTGTTAAATGTCGGAAGATAAAGTCGCGCTCCTCTTTCCTGTTTCTTTTTATAGAAAAGACATATAGGCTGTGTCTCAATTCAGGGGCTGCGTCCTCATGAGGACCCAGCCTAGCTGGGCCGAGTAGGCCACGCACTCACAAGACCGGGTGGGCTGAGCGAAACTGCTGAAATGGGACGGTCTAGCCTTCAGGTTTGCCGGCCTTGAAGTGGGTGGGGCGTTCTCTTGAAGTGGGTGGGAAGTTCTTGTGTGCGCGCTTTGTGTGGGTGGAAAGAGAAGGGACGCCGCTAAAATATATTAGTTAGCTGAATACATGTATATATGAGGACCCTCATCAATACGCATACCGTGAGAACCGATCAACAGAGGACGCCATTTCTTCCGTGGTCCACACTGCTCTCACCCACCTGGATCAGAAAGACTCATACGTGCGTCTGCTCTTTGTGGACTTCACATCTGCCTTCAACACCATGATCCCCCAAACTCTGATAGACAAACTATCTACACTTGGACTAAGCCCCTCTATTTGTAACTGGGTACTAGACTTCTTAACAGACAGACCACAGTCCGTGAAGATCCACAACTTCTCCTCCTCCACCATAACCCTCAGCACTGGCTCTCCTCAGGGATGTGTGCTGAGCCCCCTTCTGTTCACTCTGCTCACATATGATTGTACAGCCACACTTCCAGGCTGTCATATTGTTAAGTTTGCAGATGATACAGCGGTGGTGGGATGCATCACAAACAATGATGAGTCCAGCTACAGACAGGAGGTGGAACATCTGGAGAGCTGGTGCAAAGAGAATAATCTTCACATGAATGTGAAGAAGACAAAGGAGATGATTGTGGACTTCAGAAGGAACAAACACACCCATGCCCCACTGAAAATAGGTGGGTCTGCAGTGGAAGTGGTCTCCAGCTACAAATACTTGGGTGTACACATGAATGATAACCTCAGCTGGAGCAACAACACCACCAGCCTGATCAAGAAAGGTCATCAGAGACTCTACTTCCTCAGACGGCTGAGACGAGCTGGTCTGAGCAGCCCAGTCCTCACCTCCTTCTACAGGTGTGCAGTGGAGAGCATCCTGTGCTCCAGCATCAACGTGTGGCATGGAGGCTGCACAGTTGAAGAGAGGAAAGCTCTACAGAGAGTGGTGAAGGCTGCACAGAAGTCTGTTGGAGTCAGTCTCCCCACAATCACAGACATTTACACCTCCAGATGCAGGAAAAGAGCCACCTGCATCATGAAAGACCTCACTCATCCAGCACACTCACTCTTTGCCCCACTCCCCTCAGGACGGAGGTTGAGGAGCATCAAGTGTAGAACCACTAGACTGAGGAACAGCTTCTACCCTGAGGCTGTTAGACTCATGAATAAATAAAAATAAAATAAAAAATAAACACTGCAAAATATCACATCATGCTGATGCTGATCTGTTTTCTTGTTGCTGTGTTCATCTGTGACCATCTGCTCATACAGACTCATGTTCGTGCTGCTGTTTATTCCCACTATATTAGGCTTAGTGTATTACTAGTTGATGTTTTTCTTAGTTAGTTCTAGATGTTATTACTGTTTTTCTCTTTCATTTGTTGTTGGATGTAACTGGGACCTCGTGTACATAATCTCGTTTTCATCACATGTACCACATGCGGTGCAAATGACAATAAAGACTCTCTGACTGACTGATATATATTAGTGTTTCTGAGTTTACTGTTTGTTAAGAACTGATTACAAATCAGCTTATAAGGGGCGATCTGTTAAAATCCAGAGTGGACCTATGAAAAGCAAGTTGTCCAGTAGCTCAATTGGTTAATCAACCTGCGGTTGGTGCAGAGATACTTTTCTCGAAGCTGGTTCGAATCTCACTCGGTACGGTTAAAACTTATTTTACGTTTGTCTTTTATTGGATAAAAAAATGAGGACTGAGATTAAAAGGAAGGAGTTTGTGAAACTCCTTTTTTTTATCCAATAAAAGACAAACGTAAAATAAGTTTTAACCGTACCGAGTGAGATTCGAACCAGCTTCGAGAAAAGTATCTCTGCGCCAATCGTGGGATGCTTAACCAGTTGAGCTACTGAACAACTTGCCTTTCATAGGTCCACTCTGAGTTTTAACAGATCGCCCCTTGGAAAATAATCTGATTTGTAATCAGTTCTTCAAAAACAGTAAACTCAGAAACACTAATATATATTCAGCTAACACGTTTTTTTTAGTCGTTTCTGTAGTTAAATTTTAATGAGATATATTTGCGCTGAGGTTGTTTGAGATGACTAAATAAAGGTTGAATGAATATTCGCGCTGAGGTTGTTGTCAGAACGAGCTGATGACTCAACAACACGCAGAAAGTCCCACCCCCCCGCGAAATCTCTGCTGGCGCTATGAATTCTGGGATAGCCTCCGTCTTGAAGGTTCCACGAATGCATCCTTCGATTTCGGCAGGAAGTAGGCCGCATTCCTCGGCCGCATGAGGAGGAGTCTTCGAATTGGGACAGTCCTCCGCGCGGGGCAATGACGTATGCGGCCGACAAATGCGCACTCCTGAGGACGCAGCCCCTGAATTGAGACACAGCCGATCAGCCTCGGCCAGCTGTAGGTGGGCGCACACACTGGCTGACGATATGACGTCTTTGTTTTAGCTAAGGTCCTACTTGGAACATAAAATTAGAAAAGATAAATAAATTCACAGACCTTTTTTTAGACGCCAGAAAGGCAAAAATATAGTTGTGTAGGTTTTTAAAAATTAATAACTCGTCAGATGACGTTTATTACTTTTTAATACTTTTTAATGGCCTTAATTTGTGTTAATTTCATTTACTACCTTTTACTACCTTTTACAACCCCGCGGATACCCTGGTATGTATGTGAACCCTTGTGCTTGTGTGCTGACAATTGTTAAGTTAGAAAAATAGAAACAAGAAAACAAAGAGAAATAGTAAATATCAAAACATAATAAGAAAAAACAACAAAAGAACCCTCTTACCACAACAAGTGTCATCCCACCTCATGTACCACCACTATCTGTGTAACCCACCAACCGAGCTGTGATGAAAAATTACATATATCTGGTAAGTAATATTAATAAATACTGTAGTGATACAGGCCTTCTGTCTTGACCTTCAAGTACACCTCTCTGCATCTCTTTGAAACTCTCAGTGTTACACCTTCTTGAAACTCTCAAGGAGACAAATGGACACTTTTATTTTTTACAATTATTATGAATTAATGGACACTAATTAATCAGATTGAACTTTCTCTTTAATGTGTGTTAATTCAGAATTGATCAACAGTATATTTTGTCATTTTAATGATGATCTGTTACTTGCATGAGTTTGACTTCTGCTGGTTTATTCTACAATACAAGTGTGCTCTGAAATCTAGGACATGAGTCAGGGTAAGCTGTTCACTCTCTTCTCTGTTTTGTCTGCAACCTAGACTCAACAGGCCAGTCCATCTGGCTGTTTATGTAAACAGTTTTCCTGTTGTCCGTCAAGAGTCTTTCTGCCTATGGAATTAAACTTCCATCTTTTATTTTGTTAGTTCAGCCAGTAGTCGTTAAGGAGGTGGGTCAGATCCCGCCTCCCATATAAAGGTGCACTTCCTATTTGGACTTTATGTGCTTTTGGGGAGAACTAACTCGCAACTGGTCTCTCCCCTCTGGGAAAGCTGGAGACGCTCCGGTCATTGTGCCAACTCGACCCACGTCTCAGCTGGAGTCACGGCAAAGCTTTGCTGTGCCTCGAAACACTCATTTCTGAAAGAATTTGTTTTCGGAAGTTTTATTTTGAAAGTTCAGCCAGTAGCTGGCTCTGTTCCTGCCGGGAGAAGCGTTCTTCTTACTCGTCTGAATCAGCTCACACACGCGGAAGCCCATCTGGACGTGAACTGGACAACACAGTCCGTTAATGTCCACAAACTTCAACTCTTATCTCCAAGACGTATCGTCAACAGGTAACGAGGCGTTGATTGTGTCCTGAACGTGTGAGAAGCCCAGCTGAAACCTGTATGGGAAAGTTTGCCACCCTGGTTGTTTCAAAATAATCAATTTCAGTTAACTTAGCTTTCATCTTCTTCCTCCTATTTCTTATTTTTCATAAGCTTTTAATCTGTCAAGTAATGTGCCAACAGTTTAAGTTCCCAATGTCTGTTTGTTTTAATTTGAATTCTTGTCAACGTAGTTATTAAATCAGAGCTAATATCGATACAAATGTTTAATGTAATTTTTGTGATAGTTTCAATAAAAGGTCTATTTTTGGTAGACCAACATAAGTTGAAGTCTCTCGTGAAATTACATTTCTGGCTAATCACATCACAGATTTATTGATTTATTCTGAAAAAGTTGAGACCCCGTGAATTGGTGGCATGTTTGTGCAGATAAAAGTCTGCTCAGACCTGCGCATCTAAAAATATAGGGAAGTCAGTAAACTGACCAGTAAGTCCTATATCTCTACAATAATGGTGGTCCAGTAAGTGTTTAAATACCTTACCCCACATTATTCGTTACATATTGGTGGCCTGGTGGGCGTACGGTCTTCTGAAAGATTAAATTGATTAAGTTGTTTTTGTAGCTTATTGTTACGGTATTGTTGGCATTAGTTTGTATCCTGTTGTGGACTTATGGAATAGTTTTGGCTGGTGAGTGTCTCAGAGATTGCTAATCGTGGCATTGTCTGGTGCGTTTCCCGTTAGAATTATTTTTTCTTTCACATTCCAACGTATGCTTGAGGCGGATGGATGAATGTTTGTTTTTGTGAGACGTTCATAACGTGTCGCGAGGCTGCATGCATTTTTCTTTGTTGTGACCGCCGTGTCACCTCTGCTTCATTCTATTACATCTGCGGTTTGCTGTTGATGGTCTGTTTCACTCATTTGCTGCTCCATTTTTACCTAATCTGTTACAACGTGTTGTTAGCTGAGGTTCTGGTGAAACCCACTCAGCTTTTGGACCGGACGGGTTCCGGTTCCGAGTGACGTAAAGTCCGTTGTTGTACACAGTTAGCGTGCTGCCTTCTTTGGGAGGCGTGGGAGTTAGCCTGGTTGTGTTTTAGCTCATTAACAGTATTTTCTGCGGTGTAAAAATACGTTTATTTTGTGAAAGAAGTGTCCAGGACTTTGGGTCGAGCTAACGTTAGCATTACCGAGAGACAAGATGGCTGCTTAAAGCGCTGTGATTGGTCCATTGTGTGTTGTGTTCAAAAAAGTTGGTTTTGTTAGACTGCTGGTTGTCAGATTCATTTTTGCACACATTTCTGAGTTTATCTGTGTTGTTTGGGTTCTATGCACGTGATATCGTTAAAGACTGGCTTAACCGCGGTGTTTTGCGATATTTATGACTGTTTTAGAACGTTGAAAAGTCCGTTCCACGCTTTTGTTCATCCGACCATAGATCCGTGAACACAACGCTCGAACGGCGCGTCACACGTGGGTGGCGTTAGGGTTAGAAGACACAATTTCCCATGAACACTTGGGTTTTAGAACTACAGTTCTGTCTTCGCTGTGATTGGTCGGTTACGCTGTAAGTGTTGACGCTTGCGGGGTGGGGGAGCCCACTCCTCGTCAACTTTCACTTCGGTATACCTGCTCTTACAGGCTTCATGCTTGTTTGTCCGTTACTATCTCTGAAAAGACTGTTTCATCGCGGTGTTTTTGGGATTTTAATGGGTGGATTGAGTCTGTTGCTCTGTTGACTGCCGATCGCCATGTGACCAGGTCACGTGACGCCGGGAGCTGCAGCTCCTTTATGGGTCCGACTTTATTTCTTTTAAACGCAGTTTAAAAGATTTCACAGTTCAACCAATGTTTCTCACATCGTTTCGTATTTTGTGAGGCTGGGGTTCGAGAGTTTTGTCACGTCAAAGCTCTGGATATTTCTGATTGATGCTTTTGACCCGTTGTTATGCCTCATCCTCACCTAAAGCATATTGCGCTTCCAAAAATCTCCAAATGCACTGTACTGGCTGCTTGTCAACAGATGACTGTCCTCATCTAACGCGTCTGCAGTGGGAGGAGCGTGTTGGTCCTCTTCCGCTCCGGTGTTTGTTTATTTCCGGTCTCAGAAAAGTGGCAGACGCAATACGAAGAATTGCCTTGTTGTACTTAATCTACAAAGCAGCAACACGCAGACGCCGTGCACAACGACGATTCTGGATTCACCCCACATGAGAGGCGTCATGAATTCAGTGAATTTCACCATCTGATGATCCAAGAGCTGCGCGCAGACGAGGAGCGCTTTCAGCTGTACTTCCGTGTCACCCGCGCCCAGTTTGACGACCTGCTGTAAGTTTCTCCTTCATGTTTACCGCGGGATTTTTTTCATCTGTTAAACGTTTCGCACGGTGCCCACCTAATTCCGTCCCGTCGTCGTGGCGTGATCACATGGCAGAGTCTCTCCTGATTGGTCCTGATTGTTTGCTGCTGGGCAGCGAGCTGAATCTAGCTGTGGAAGCATGGAATGGCGTGCTTCCACATCTGCGCATCCGAGCAGCACAGTCGCTGCTCGGATGCGATGCTGGAGTAGAAAACAGCTGCTGCTCACTTTCGCGCTGCTTGCATGCTGTGGATGCGCCGCGACACGACCCGCTGCTCCAAGATTCGCGTCCCCATAGACTTCAATGTAAAATGGCTGTTTCGGCTGCGCGAGATGCGTGCGGTGGGGAAGTAGCATTAGACGTCTGTGAATGTTTGGCAGCTCACGGCTGCGCTCACAGGTGATAACAGCGCCTCTATAGCGGTCAGAAAGAGAATTGCGGTCGCTGTGATAAACTTATCCAGCGCTGCACACCCCCACCTGCTGGGTGCTGGTTGCATTAGACTACAGTTTGATGCAATTCAGTCTGAGGTCAACTTTCCTGTTTTTTTTTTTAAATAGGGTGTATGGAGTACAGTTGACGTAACACACTCACAGCACCCTCTCATTTGATTTTCACATATAATCAAATGTTGATGGCAGCACAGTTACACAGAAGTAATACAGACACGTCTGCTTTTTGATAAAACTTGACACTTTTATCATCAATTCTGTACAAAACATGCTGTCTGTCCCTGTTTATTTTAAACTGCAAGTTTAGATTAACACACATGAGGCACCTTTTGTCTTGATTTTCACAAAAATCACACAGAAACATCCGATTTTGTTTGACCTTGTCACAGGTCGACAAATTAATAGGAATCACTGATTTTTATTTAATTTCACATCTTGGACTCCATGTTGGCTGCCGCAGGCATCACATGGTGAGACTGCACACTGTGAAATAAGACCCACTTTCCTTGATTTTTCACAGAAAATCAGTACAAAGATGGACGTTCTAACAGGTGCATCCTTTGATAGGCACTTAGCTGCAAAGAACGTCCTTCAGGAACCAGGTGAACATCCCCTGGTGTTTTACGACAGGCTCCTCTCTGCTTACACAGGGGATAAAACTGTCCCTGGAATTGAGGAAGATTACCTGTTTAAAAGTCGTTTCACTTTGAATCTAATACCTTTCATAATGAAATGTGTTCGCTTCAATGTTAATTGCAAAGAGAGCACCATGGCAGAAATTAAACAATGTGCTGTGGAATTTTTTGACGTGCTCGAACAGCGAAAAACACCCTCAGTGGTGTGCCCAGGTCAAAAGGTCACATCCCACTCGCAGGAAGTAGAAGAGGTTCCCTCTCCTTCAAAGTGCGAGAGGACACAGGTTTTTCATAATAACGAACAACAGCATGGTACTACGAGCTGTAAAAGTGACTCAGATCGGTTCACGGGGATTTCTGTGCCCCCTGCCCCTCAGGTTGAAAACCCTGAGAAGAGTAGAGAACCACACAAGGCAGGTGTTCGCTCTCTAGATGAACCCAGATGGTTCGGATCGAACCAAAAGAGTTCTCTCATGGATCTCACAGTAGGTGAAATTCGAAGGAGGTTGCATGGGACACCGTGAACCATTGAAAAATGGTCTGTCCCAACATGTACCCACGAGAAGCGGCCCTCCTGCCCCTGCCCCTCGAACTGCACAGTTTGAGACATGCAATGAGTCACACATGCTCCAGATTATGGAAACGGCGCCTCCGCGCGTGGACGTGACTGAGGTTGTGAGTTGTTTGTCAAATGTTTTGAATGTTACAGTGGTTGACCAAGCTGACACAACGTGTGACGTTGTCCTTGATGATAACACAAACAACGTTGTTCATCCTGATGAAGCGACGCGCAGCACTGCCTTTTGCAACAACTCAGTGCACACAGTTGACAACAACAACGTCAACACTGACATAAATGCTGACAGCAAACAAATTGCTGATGATCAACGTCCTGAAAGTCCAGATGCTGACAGCAAACAGATTGCTGAAAATCCACATCCTGAAGGTCATGAGGCAGACAGCCATCATGATGCTGACAGCAATGACGATTACACAGACAGAGTCACACGTACACAGAAACGTGTGGAAAAACCTGAACGGTTTCTGTGTAACTTTATAAAAAGGGGGATAGCTAAGAGAGCTTACCTGCCACTCACATTGGAAGGGGTCCTCGCGCAAGAAGCACTCCTGGTTTGCGGCTCAGACGTGTCTATCATGTCAGCCGAACTGTTTGAGGAGCTAAGGACCGCCGCTAACGATGTTGACAGGCAAATACCCTTTGTGAAAGACACTTATGGTGAGCAACAAGGCCTTGCAAAGACGAGAACAACCCTAATAGCCATGGTTCACATGCAGATTGGCGAAATGTCACTATACCACCCGGTGTATGTGTCTGAACGTGACTCACTCCAGACTCCATTTGTGGTTGGCCAAGATTTTATAAATCGCTTTGAAGCGATTATAAATTATGGCAATCAGACAATGTGGGCCACAGTGAGCAGTCCACTGCCAATCGTGGTGCCTCCCCAAGGTCAGGACACTGACTGTCTAACAACAGGTACCGCTGAGGTCACATGGGATTCCCCAACCGAGACCACAAGCCGGGTAAGTGAACCTTCAACTACAGGTGAGACAGAGGAGACTCAACAGTTGGACCAGACTCTGGCCCATCCCGAGAACCTCCTCTGCGAGCTGACACCTTCAGCACTCACTGAACACTACCTACCACCGGTAGAAGAAGGTGTGGGGATCCAAGGGTCCCACACCGATGACGCTGTACTGTCCTGTGGGACAGGTAATTCGGCATACTGCCAAGCTTTCAGTGAAGTCTTGGTTCAAGGACATCCGAGTCCTGAAAGTGACTGTTTACAACACGCTGATGGTCACTTGGACTTCATGGTTACAGATTTTGAGGACCCCTCCTCAAACAAAAGGGGGGCAAACTCACACTTCCTACCACAGGTAGAGGACGGTGTAGAGATCCGAGGATCACACACCGAGAACGCTGTGCTGTCCTCTGGAACAGGTAATTCGGCTATCAGCCAAGCTTTCAATGAAACCTTGGTTCCAGAGCATTTGAATCTAGAACTACTCAGAAATGACATAGTTCTTACAGACTCAAAGAGCACCTCTTCAGTCATGAATTGGGAAGACGTACATCACAACGACAGTGACACGCCTGCGACGGCGCCGACAGTTGTGACACACCTGCATTACGCAGAAAGAGGTAAACGTACAGAGGTACGTTGGCCGAAACCTATAAGGTTCCTGTACAAGGTTCCCAATAAACTGCGCGAACAGCTTAAACTAAACAAAGGCATCCTAACTCGTGCCCATGGACGGACGTCCACACCTGTGTGCGTGGTCCCTCATGACCACAGGGGGGTGATGTTAGGTCATGCCCATGTCAAGGACAAAGATTTCAATAACCCCACAAACGACAAAGATCTCGCAAACTCAAAGACTTCATGGGAAAACAAGGTCGTCCAAGCACAGGATAGTAAATAAACTAAACAGTTTAAACTATACTAGTTGCGAAAAGAAACCGTTCCAACTAGAACTTAGAAACGCTAAGCATAAAACCCACAACAAAAACTAACCTTAACAACCGTTTAAATCTGCAGGATTTAATTGACATCGGTTATAAAGCTAAGAACTGTTTTTCTTGTGTGTGACACGTTGGAATCTGACGACCAGAGTGAGTTTGACGTAGTGAAACGTTGTTTTTAGTTGCTTGATTGCTACTTTTGTTGTTATTGAAGTTGTTATTGTTTTCTGAACACTCCCAGCCAATAGAGGTTTTGATTGTTGATTAGTTGAAGATTTAAATGGATTTAACTATGCCAACATGCTGTTCATTTTGTTAAAGATCTCAATCTTTGAAGAGTCATTGTAGATCAATACTACTTAAGGTACTATAATCTACACTGACCTCCCAATCATTTAGGTAGAACCGATTCGATCGTTTCTATTCTAGATCTATTCATTTTGATGAGTCTCGCCATAGACTTCAAAATTTATAGGGAATACCAAATCTTGCGTCGTTCGTCTAAAAGACAACAGACATTTAGACCAAACTAGTTTCATTTTTTTATTTTAGTTTAACCTAAACTAAATAATGAATGGAGGAATAGTTTGAAAGAAGAGGCCTTCGTTACAGAAGCCCTCCACATTTCTATAGGTATAGATCCCTATATCTGATTTTTACAGCATTGATCCACCCCTTAATTGGTAATTTTAGCTGATCTAATCCATGATAGCTTACATACCAGGTGCATATAGGTAAGGCTTAATGTAGAATCCCAATCATAAGCCCACCTAAAACCACATAATTGCATGACACATTGAACCAGGGTGGCACCGACTGGAAGCCATCCAGCCTGCAACCTTCGATGTGGGGACCTGCTGATCCAACGTTGGTCTTCAACCTTCATCCAAGGGCCGCCTCCTCTGCTTCAATCGAGGGATCCCCTCTACATGCTGATTAAAAACCATTCTTGCTGATGAAATCAATAACCCCCATCGTTGTGGATTTACCGTTGTGGATTATAAGACTTTGTTTTCCAAGGGATCACAGACTCAGTTTTCCATGGGTTAACAGACTATGTTTTCCAAAGGATTGAAAGCTTACCGCAATGGGATTACCTACGAACAGTATGGAATTTCCAAAAACATTATGGGAGTATAATTTTGAACTTTTTTTTTTTTTTACTTGCTGGATTACATAGAGGTCAGAGACATTCGGTGGTATCCTTTCGTGTTGGAACTCATCTCCAAGGACAGGCGATGACTTCCAAAAAGGGGGACTGTAGTGATACAGGCCTTCTGTCTTGACCTTCAAGTACACCTCTCTGCATCTCTTTGAAACTCTCAGTGTTACACCTTCTTGAAACTCTCAAGGAGACAAATGGACACTTTTATTTTTTACAATTATTATGAATTAATGGACACTAATTAATCAGATTGAACTTTCTCTTTAATGTGTGTTAATTCAGAATTGATCAACAGTATATTTTGTCATTTTAATGATGATCTGTTACTTGCATGAGTTTGACTTCTGCTGGTTTATTCTACAATACAAGTGTGCTCTGAAATCTAGGACATGAGTCAGGGTAAGCTGTTCACTCTCTTCTCTGTTTTGTCTGCAACCTAGACTCAACAGGCCAGTCCATCTGGCTGTTTATGTAAACAGTTTTCCTGTTGTCCGTCAAGAGTCTTTCTGCCTATGGAATTAAACTTCCATCTTTTATTTTGTTAGTTCAGCCAGTAGTCGTTAAGGAGGTGGGTCAGATCCCGCCTCCCATATAAAGGTGCACTTCCTATTTGGACTTTATGTGCTTTTGGGGAGAACTAACTCGCAACTGGTCTCTCCCCTCTGGGAAAGCTGGAGACGCTCCGGTCATTGTGCCAACTCGACCCACGTCTCAGCTGGAGTCACGGCAAAGCTTTGCTGTGCCTCGAAACACTCATTTCTGAAAGAATTTGTTTTCGGAAGTTTTATTTTGAAAGTTCAGCCAGTAGCTGGCTCTGTTCCTGCCGGGAGAAGCGTTCTTCTTACTCGTCTGAATCAGCTCACACACGCGGAAGCCCATCTGGACGTGAACTGGACAACACAGTCCGTTAATGTCCACAAACTTCAACTCTTATCTCCAAGACGTATCGTCAACAGGTAACGAGGCGTTGATTGTGTCCTGAACGTGTGAGAAGCCCAGCTGAAACCTGTATGGGAAAGTTTGCCACCCTGGTTGTTTCAAAATAATCAATTTCAGTTAACTTAGCTTTCATCTTCTTCCTCCTATTTCTTATTTTTCATAAGCTTTTAATCTGTCAAGTAATGTGCCAACAGTTTAAGTTCCCAATGTCTGTTTGTTTTAATTTGAATTCTTGTCAACGTAGTTATTAAATCAGAGCTAATATCGATACAAATGTTTAATGTAATTTTTGTGATAGTTTCAATAAAAGGTCTATTTTTGGTAGACCAACATAAGTTGAAGTCTCTCGTGAAATTACATTTCTGGCTAATCACATCACAGATTTATTGATTTATTCTGAAAAAGTTGAGACCCCGTGAATTGGTGGCATGTTTGTGCAGATAAAAGTCTGCTCAGACCTGCGCATCTAAAAATATAGGGAAGTCAGTAAACTGACCAGTAAGTCCTATATCTCTACAATAATGGTGGTCCAGTAAGTGTTTAAATACCTTACCCCACATTATTCGTTACAATACTATATTTAATAATATTAATTAATATTAGCAACCGAAGACAAATAATAATAATAATAATAATTCTTACCTTGCTGATTTGACAAATAAAGCCAAGGAGTAACTTCTGGATCCCTGAACATCTGACCATTGATGTAAAGTTTATCCACTGAAATTGTAGCTCTTTTACCTACATTATACAGCTCAGCGAATGTTTAAGATGGGTTTTACACCATCTAACAACTGCTCACAGTGCAAAGGCAATATAGCTGATGACTATATTCACACACTCTGGTTCTGTCCATCCGTTCAGAGGTTTTGGGTCCAGGTATGTGAAGACTTGTCTAAATGCTGGTGAAGATTCTCAGTTGTCCAGGACATGATAAAATCAAAAAAGGCGTTCAATACAGAAAAACTGGACTTTATTTGTAACAAACAAGACGTTTCGCTTCTCATCCGAAAAGCTTTATCAATTGAGTTAGGAGACAGTGAGGGGGAGCAGTTATAACAGGACAAACCATTGACACGCACCAACATATGTAAATTGGAAACTAACACCCCCACATATTTGGGATAACACGTACCTGTGACCCATTCAAAGTTCAGTGTGTGAAAACAGAGCTTACAGAACACACACACACATCCTACTGTATGTGAAATGACAAGTCACACTTCACCCATTGATAACAGGGACCTGTCAAAGTCTTTGTTGGTCTAATTCACAAACAAGGCTCCTCTGTTCTCATCAGGTGTGAGACGCCTAGGCCGCAAGTCCAGGGCTGCGCTATAAGTTTTAGAAAGTTGAAATCTTAGACCTCCTCCTCTGTTTAACGATGGTTTCTCTCTTTTTACATAAATTGCCTCCTTCACACCTCTCTCAAACCACCTGTGCTCTCGGTCCAAAATATGTACATTTTGGTCCTCAACTTGTCTAAATGTTTGAAATGTAATGTCCCACTCTCTCCATCTGTTTGCTTATTGGGTATCTTTGAAGATGTTATACTAGAAAAAATACATCCTGTATGCTTTTCACTGCCTTATGCATCGCAAAGAAAACCATACTCGTAAATTGGAAAAATAAAAATAATCTTAGCATTAATCAGTATAAAAATCTTCTGTTAGATCATATTAGTCTTGAAACAGCATCTGCCGACACATCGGATCAATCTATTTGGCATTCTTTGATCGGCTCCGTTACGTAGTGAGGGTGGGGGGTCTGGGATCTGGCCTTGTGGGGCATTGGGGCTGGTGTGGGGGAGGTTGGGGTTTGGGGCGCCGGGGGTTGGGGCTGCTTGGGCGGGGAGGACCCTGCCTTCAACCTGGGGAGGACCGGGGGGTTCTGGGGGATGTCTGCTGGGGGCGGCATGCGGGCCCTCGGGTGGTCGGTGGCGGCGGTCATGGGTCGCCGGTCGGTGACCCGGCTGTGCTGGGGTGGTTTCGGGGTGGGCGCCGGGAGCTTGGGATTCTGGGGGCGTGTCGTCCCCGGGCTTGGGCCTGGTGGGGATCGGGGGTCTTGGGCTCTGGCGGGCGGGTCGCCGGGCTATGGGCTGGCTCGCGCTCTGGTGCCCGGCTCTGGCCGGGGGCCCTCGGCTCGCTGGTGGGTTGGGGGTTCATGTGCTGGGGGGTTGGGTGTCTGGGATCGTGACTGGTGGCCAATGAGAGGGGGTAGGCTAACCCAGCCTGGGTGTCTAGTGAGTTATGTGTTCTGAAAGTTGTTAGTATGAAGGGTGGGTGTAGTATTTATTCTGGGGTAGGGATTAAGTGGATGTCCTTGATGATGGGATGGGACTATGCATGGCCGGTGTGCGGGCCCTGGTTGGGGCCCGCTCTTGGTGCTTCCTGGCTCTGTCGGCGGTTAGGGCGGGCGCTCTTGGCCGTGTCGTCCATGTGGGATTTTGTGTCCTCTTGGGCGGCGGGCTGACTGCGGTTCGTAGGGGTCTGGGCGGCCCTGGTGGATGTGGGCTGTTGGTTGTGCTGTTGGCGGCCCTCGGGGCCGTGTCCCTCTCTGGTCTTTGGCTCAATGGCCTGGCGGTCGGAGAGGTGTTTTCTTTGCCTCGCTCCTGGGGTGGACCTTGGCGAACTGGGGGAGGGGGTATGTACGGTCAGCGGGGGAGCTGACTCGCTGCAGGAGCATTGTTCCTGCAGATATTTTCTCCCCATCCCTTATCACGCACCTCCGCCCTCTTCATCTCAAATTAATACATGTAGGGATTTTGAGATTAACAGATTACAAAGACAGGAGCAAACAATGCCCCAAAGACCCATCTCTGCCTGATGCCCTCATCAAGTTTTATGCTCATTTTGAAGACCCAAACAGACCAGCCAGCACCAGACACACCTCACCACCAGATGAAGAGCATCTCAGCGTGACCGCAGCAGAAGTGAGAGGTAGTCTCAGAAGGATCAATCCTCATAAAGCAACTGGTCCGGACAACATCCCCGGGAAAGTTCTGAAGGAATGTGCGGATCAGCTCTGTGAAGTGCTGGCTGACATATTCAACACCTCACTTGCCCTGGAGACCCTTCCCACCTGCCTGAAGACCGCCACCATCATCCCAGTCCCAAAAAGCTCCACAGTGAATGGTCTGAATGACTATCGGCCGGTGGCCCTCACCCCGATAGTCGCAAAATGCTTTGAGAAACTGGTCATGACCCACATCAAGACAACCGTCAACATCAATGAGGACCCTCATCAGTATGCATACCGCGAGAACCGATCAACAGAGGACGCCATCTCCTCTGTGGTCCACACTGCTCTCACCCACCTGGATCAGAAGGACTCATACGTCCGTATGATCTTTGTGGACTTCACATCTGCCTTCAACACCATGATCCCCCAAACTATGATGGACAAACTATCCACACTAGGACTAAGCCCCTCCATTTGTAACAGGGTTCTGGACTTTTTAACAAATAGACCTCAGTCCGTGAAGATCCACAACATCTCCTCCTCCACCACCATTACCCTCAGTACTGACTCTCCTCAAGGATGTATGTTGAGCCCTCTTCTGTTCACTCTGCTCAGACATGATTGTGCAGCCACCCATCCAGGCTGTCATATTGTAAAGTTTGCAGATGATACAGCGGTGGTGGGATGCATCACAAACAATGATGAGTCCAGCTACAGACAGGAGGTGGAACACCTGGAGAGCTGGTGCAAAGAGAATAACCTTCACATGAATGTGAAGAAGACAAAGGAGATGATTGTGGACTTCAGAAGGAACAAACAAACCCACACCCCACTGAACATAAGTGGATCTGCAGTGGAAGTGGTCTCCAGCTACAAGTACTTGGGTGTACACATGAATGATAACCTCAGCTGGAGCAACAACACCACCAGCCTGATCAAGAAAGGTCATCAGAGACTCTACTTCCTCAGACGGCTGAGACGAGCTGGTCTGAGTAGCCCAGTCCTCACCTCCTTCTACAGGTGTGCAGTGGAGAGCATCCTGTGCTCCAGCATCAACGTGTGGCATGGAGGCTGCACAGTTGCAGAGAGGAAAGCTCTACAGAGAGTGGTGAAGGCTGCACAGAAGTCTGTTGGAGTCAGTCTCCCCACCATCACAGACATTTACACCTCCAGATGCAGGAAAAGAGCCACCTGCATCATGAAAGACCTCACTCACCCAGCACACACACTCTTTGCCCCACTCCCCTCAGGACGGAGGTTGAGGAGCATCAAATGTAGAACCACTAGACTGAGGAACAGCTTCTACCCTGAGGCTGTTAGACTCATGAATAAATAAATAATAAGAATAATCACTGCAAAATATCACATCATGCTGATGCTGATCTGTTTTCTTGTTGCTGTGTTCATCTGTGACCATCTGCTCATACAGACTCGTGTTCGTGCTGCTGTTTGTAATGATGTCTTACTATTACAGTAGGGCTTAGTGTTCTAGTTGAAGTATTACAAGTTGATGTTTTTCTTAGTTATATCCTAGATGTTATTACTGTTTTTCTCTTACATTTTGTTTTTGGATGTAACTGGGACCCTGTGTACATAATCTCGTTTCATCACATGTACCACATGCGGTGCAAATGACAATAAAGACTCTCTGACTCTCTGAGACTCGGGTGTGCTGCAACGTTTTTACATCTCTGTTGTTCAGAACCACCTGGGACTCAATTTTATTATACACTTTAGACATTCACTCATAAACATCCTCATAAAATTCATATACAGTATAGGAATTGGGGTGAGCACTATGGTCATGGGTGGCGGGATGACATCACTCTCGCCCCCCGTGCCTATGCTCACTCACAATTATGCATTAAATGATGCATTGATGATCCAAACAGACCAACTAGCACCAGACTCACCTCATCACCAGACGAGGAGCACCTCAAAGTGACCGCAGCAGAAGTGAGAGGTAGTCTCAGAAGGATCAACCCTCATAAAGCTACGGGTCCAGACAACATCCCAGGGAAAGTTCTGAAGGAATGTGCGGACCAGCTCTGTGAGGTGCTGGCTGACATCTTCACCACCTCACTTGCACTGGAGTCAGTTCCCACCTGCCTGAAGACTGCCACCATCATCCCAGTCCCAAAAAGCTCCACAGTGACTGGTCTGAATGACTATAGACCGGTGGCCCTCACCCCGATAGTCGCTAAATGTTTTGAGAAACTGGTCATGTCCCACATCAAGACAGCCGTCAACATCAACGAGGACCCTCATCAATATGCATACCGTGAGAACCGATCAACAGAGGACGCCATCTCCTCCGTGGTCCACACTGCTCTCACCCACCTGGATCAGAAGGACTCATACGTGCGTCTGCTCTTTGTGGACTTCACATCTGCCTTCAACACCATGATCCCCCAAACTCTGATAGACAAACTATCCACACTTGGACTAAGCCCCTCTATTTGTAACTGGGTCTTAGACTTCTTAACAAACAGACCACAGTCCGTGAAGATCCACAACTTCTCCTCCTCCACCATCACCCTCAGCACTGGCTCTCCTCAGGGATGTGTGCTGAGCCCTCTTCTGTTTACTCTGCTCACATATGATTGTACAGCCACACATCCAGGCTGTCATATTGTTAAGTTTGCAGATGATACAGCTGTGGTGGGATGCATCACAGATAATGATGAATCCAGCTACAGACAGGAGGTGGAACATCTGGAGAGTTGGTGCAAAGAGAATAACCTTCACATGAATGTGAAGAAGACGAAGGAGATGATTGTGGACTTCAGAAGGAACAAACACACCCACACCCCACTGTATATAGGTGGATCTGCGGTGGAGGTGGTCTCCAGCTACAAATACCTGGGTGTACACATGAATGATAACCTCAGCTGGAGCAATAACACCACCAGCCTGATCAAGAAAGGTCATCAGAGACTCTACTTCCTCAGACGGCTGAGACGAGCCGGTCTGAGAAGCTCAGTCCTCACCTCGTTCTACAGGTGTGCAGTGGAGAGCGTCCTGTGCTCCAGCATCAACGTGTGGCATGGAGGCTGCACAGTTGCAGAGAGGAAAGCTCTACAAAGAGTGGTGAAGGCTGCACAGAAGTCTGTGGGAGTCAGTCTCCCCACCATCACAGACATTTACACCTCCAGATGCAGAAAAAGAGCCACCTGCATCATGAAAGACCTCACTCACCCAGCACACTCACTCTTTGCACCACTCCCCTCGGGACGGAGGTTGAGGAGCATCAAATGTAGAACCACTAGACTGAGGAACAGCTTCTACCCTGAGGCTGTCAGACTCATGAATAAATAAATAATAAGAATAAACACTGCAAAATGTCACATCATGCTGATGCTGATCTGTTTCTTGTTGCTGCGTTCATCTGTGACCATCTGCTCATGTTCGTGCTGCTGTTTATAATGATGTTTTTCTACTACATTAGGGCTTAGTGTATTACTAGCTGATGTCTCTCTTAGTTAATCCTAGATGTTATTATTGTTTTTCTCTTGCATTTGTTGTTGGATGTAACTGGGACCCTGTGTACATAATCTCGTTTTCAACACATGTACTACATGCGGTGCAAATGACAATAAATTCTCTCTGACTCTGACTCTGACTCTAAATAAGGGCCTGGGTTAAAGTTGGAGTGGAGGGGAAACTGGCATAATGCCAGCCTTTGCTCCTTCTCTTCCCTTTTTAAGTGCACTTTACAACAACACACAGCAACAGCACATTTGGGGATGGGGGTGTGTATGTCGGGGTCTAGATTTGTTAATTTCAATTTTATTTAATT
>JBBPBX010008303.1:42098-62928 GCA_038048925.1 Garcialebias charrua | reverse complement strand
CAGCACCGACTCATCAAGCTTGACAGCAACATAACTTTGATTGACAACTAATTGCTAAACAGTCTTTGAATGTAAGAAGAGGGTGGGGCATTTATGAATTTGACTGAATATACTGGTAAATGTGAGTTCGTCTGCCCAGTGACAAATCAAATCCACCCTTCGACGAGCTACCTGAAAATTAGCTTTTTTTACATTAGCTTTTAGCTCAGAACAAAACTTTTTCTCCAAACGGTCATTCAGTCCTCAATTTGGAAAAAATCAGACGATTCAGAACTTCACAGAAAAACATATAAAATGCAGTTTAGAGACATTAAAACACATTTTAGAGGAGAAAGTGACTCATGTCTGTAGTTGTCTGTGTGTGGTTCTGCTCTCCACCTCTGGTTGTTTATGGCCTCACAGCCTTACAGAAAGAGCTGCTTATTGATTCAGCAGCTCATCCATACAAACTCCCATGTTGATCATTTATCAATGAAAACAGCATATTCTCTCTGGGCTCTTCTTTGTGACAACACACACTTTAATCTGTGCTGCAGAATAGCCAGTTTTCCTGTCTGCTTCCCCCGTGCTGCATGGTCCAGAGCGGCGCTTACATAATGCCATTTTGATATCCAGGGATTAGGTGGAGGGCCTCTCCATGCACTGGTCAGCTGGCTGCTTCCAGCATGTCACCTTTGGGGAAATGAAAACCTGTTTTCTGTCAGAAAAACAACATACTCCTGATTTGTTCCCATCCGTATAAGAAGCTGAACGCAGTCGTTTAGCAGTGTTCAGAGCCATATATATAGAGAGTTCCGACACGCTTTGATCTCGCCGACAGGCGGTCAATCGTTCCAAACTACGGCTATGGAAACCTTGTGGAGCTGCGCCCTCTGGCGGCGACGGAGCGCTACTGCAGGCAGCTTCAGACTGTAACCAGAGCCATGGAACAAATCATAGAACAAATCGCCCCCTCCATGACCCACGTGACTTCCGTATTCCATTCTTACAATGGAACTCTATGGAATAATAATAATAATAATTTGTCACATTTGTCATCTGTGTATGTTCCCATACTTGACAGACGAAATTGGTCTTCTGCATTTAACCCAACCACCACCAGGTGGTGCAGTGAGCAGCGTAGTCGCGCCCGGGGAGCTGGGAAAATAGATGTGCACTCATAGACACCCCAAGATGGTGTGCCGTGGCCGAAGTGTCGCAACTCTCACTTTATATGGCTCTGGCAGTGTTGTATTACAAAGGAAGGACCTTAACGTGGATAAACGAAAGCAGCAAGGTGAGGGGGATGCTTCAAAATAAAGGAGTGCGTTAAGTTAAAAGGAAGTGAGCAAGTAGCAGTTGCCAAGCAGATCTCCTGAATAGACGGAGAGCGGCTGCGTAAAGACTGTGTACAGTGTACTCTGTAAACCATCTATGACCTCTCAAAAAAAACAAGCAAATACTCTGAGACAGTGAGAGGCCATGATACCAGCGAAGAGCAAATCAATACAGGTAGATGCTTCCAGGTGGTTGCATATAAATAAATAAAAACCCTCGGGTACTTATAGATCCACATACAAGCTGTTTTCGCATTGCACGGCCCTCCCCAGTCCGGCTCGTCTCTGGTTGGCCCAGAGCCAGCCCTGGCCCGCCCTCGTTCATTACGCACTGTCCGGAGAGCAAGCCTTGAAGTGGGTGGGGTGTTCTCTTGAAGTGGGTGGGGTGTTCACTTGACGTGGGTGGAGTGTTCTTGTGTACGCGCTTACAGTGTTTTAAGAGAGGACACGCCGCTAACAAATATTTGTTAACTGAATATATATATTAGTGTTTCTGAGTTACATTTTTGTTAATAACTGATTACAAATCAGCTTATGTTAGAACGTAAATAACACGAAGCGCGCACCCATTTCCGCGCGACCTGAATGTCATTAAAATATAACTAATATTGTCTAACTCTTGCGCGTAGCCAGGGTTTTAAAATATAACTAATAATCTCTAACTTCTACGTGCAACTAGAATGTTAAGAGGGGTGATTCCTATATAGGTAAAGTGGACACCTAAAAATCCAGTCCGCCGCTGTAGCTCAGAGCGATCGCACACTGCTGTTACACTCTTTTATCTTGACCCGGTGAAGCGGGTTCGCTTCCCACCTGGTACGAAGTAATTTTACTTTTTTTTTATTGGAGTAAATAAAAAGGAGTTTGTTTGGTTAACACAACTCCTTTTTATTTACTCCAATAAAAAAAAAGTAAAATTACTTCGTACCAGGTGGGAAGCGAACCCGCTTCACCGGGTCAAGATAAAAGAGTGTAATAGCAGTGTGCGATCGCTCTGAGCTACAGCGGCGGACTGGATTTTTAGGTGTCCACTTTACCTATATAGGAATCACCCCTCTTAACATTCTAGCTGCACGTAGAAGTTAGAGATTATTAGTTATATTTTAAAACCCTGGCTGCGCGCAAGAGTTAGACAATATTAGTTATATTTTAATGACATTCAGGTCGCGCGGAAATGGGTGCGCGCTTCGTGTTATTTACGTTCTAACATAAGCTGATTTGTAATCAGTTATTAACAAAAATTTAACTCAGAAAAACTAATTCAGCTAACAATTTTTTTAGGGGTTTCTGTAGTTAATTTTTAATGAAACGCAGCCCTCGCGCTGAGGTTGTTAGAACGAGTCCAGCCCCTGCTGCAAACAACGAATCAAATGTGAGCAGTAAATGACGTCAAACTGGGCCGGGGGAGCCCGGCCCGAACAGAACCACGGTGGAGATGGTTCCAAAACGAGGGCGGACCCAGGGAAAAAAAGGAAAATGCGAACACGCCGAACCCGGGTTAGAAGGCGGGGCGGGGCGGCCCGGGCCATTGAGGGCCGGTCAATGCGAAAACGGCTACAGATATCAGGACTGTATACCATATACAGCAAACCCCCGACCTACGACTCCATCGATCTACGGCAACCCTGGACCTACGAATGAGCTATTTTAAAAAATGCCATCGATGTACGGCAAAAAGTTTGTGACCTACGAACGAACCAAGTTAAAAATATATAATCGAGCTTTGAGAAATGTTGATGTTTCATTGTTGACATCATTTGCTGATGTGAGTTCTTGCTGATTTGCTGCTGTTCTGATGTTAAAAGATGCTCTTTGAGAAGTGCTCATGTGTCATTGTTGACATCATTTTGCTGATGTGAGTTCCTGCTGATTTGCTGCTGTTCTGATGTTAAAAGATGCTCTTTGAGAAGTGCTCATGGTTCATGGTTGACATCATTTTGTAAGTCACAATCTACCTGAGTTGCTGCAGTTCTGATGTTAAGTTACTGATGTACAGTTACTGTGTGTGTTTATGGATGAATGTGTGGTTTAATGTGTTAGATAAGTGTTTGTAAATAAAGTTCTGTGCATGTTTATGGCCCAGTATGTCTGCTTGTTCAGTCTCATGCCGATAAATATGTGTGCGGTGCTCCGTTAGCATTGTTTCCGCGACCTACGAACGAAACCAGGACCTACGAACGGGATGCTATTTTCACCCCCTAGCTACGGCAGAATCGAGCTGCGAACGGTCCTTAGGTCCGGAAATCGTTCGTAGGTCGGGGGTTCCCTGTAGTACCATACATTTACAATAGATCACTATATACCACTATACCAGTGGTATAAACGTTCACCTGCACGTTTCACTTTTGTCTCCAGGCCTGTTTTTGCTTGACCAGTAAGAGGAAAGTAAACAGAGCTGAGCGCTCTGAGCCATCTGCCTAATGTCACTGTGGTCCTTATCTGTTCCCCTCCCCCCGCCTCTGGCTCTTCCTCCTGTCATCCTCACATTGTGATTTTCCTTCCTCGCGCCGCTTCTCTTCATACCACTTATTTCCTTCCTACCCCCAACATATGTCAGTCTTCAGTTTTATCTGTGCTGCACATTAAACTGCTGTTCTTCTTCTTCTTCTTTTTTTTTTTAACCCATCCTTTGTTTACTTTCTTTTCTGGCTCCATTCTCCATGACCCATCTGTTTCTATTTTTGTCCGCTGCTATTCTCAGAACTCTCAGGACTGTAGGTTTATTTGTTCATGCATGTTTACATCCAGCTTATACAGGTGTTTAAAAAAAATAATAATCAGAATGGGAACAGTATGGGAACCTAAGATGTGTTTCTTTATAGCAAATAGTCTTTATTTGTCTTTTAATGAAGGTAAAACAGTGATTCACAAAAAGGAGCAGAATATTTTGCAGTCAAAAGGTCAAACATCAGTTTGAAGGTTTGCAGATGTTTCCGGCTCACTTAATTTCTAAACCTAAAACGGCATTTAAACATATTTTATTCTCATTCGTTGTTTTCATTTGTGAAGGGAAGTCAATATTTTTTTCTGTTTGTTTGTCTGTCTGTTAGCAAAACATCTCATGAAGCAAGGGTTTTTAATTAACTTTTAGAAAACAATCAATGGATGTACATAAACTGCTCATTTACTGTATTTTTCGGACTATAAGGCGCATTAAGTGAAACAAAACTGTCAGATAAGTCAAACTTTAACATAACATATAAAAGTATATCACGATGTACTTTTATTCCATAACGATGATATTAGTTTTAAGCACATTTTCAACATTTCTATATACTGTACATTATGCTACGATTACAGCGTTTCACTGACACATTTCTTTTTATGTAAGAAAAATACCGCAACACAACTACGTAAGTGCGTGGTGACGTGTACACCACACACAGAACTCCAGTCCAGAAGGAGTTAGCAGTAGCAGGCTAAGCTACGCTTCAACGCACTGTATGTTTTAGCTTCAAAACGAGTGCCCATGACCGTCAGAATGTGACTGAACAAACTTTCACAAGCGAAAAGAAAACAGATGACATCACTGATAAGAGGAAAGATAAAGTCGGTGGTGTGGAAGTGGTTCGGCTTTCTAAGATCCGATAAACTGCAGGTTTCAGTCTTCTGTGAAATGTGATGTAGATGTTTGCTGCATGGATTGTTAGGGTTATGTTGTTGTTTAAACTTAAAACTATTAATATTGACAAAGTTGAGAGTTTTATGTTTATTTGACTGTGATTTCAAATGTTTTTGAAGGCTAAATACAAATAAAAGGTGAGCATTAATTTATTTGTACAGTTTTTCTGAGGCTTTTATATTGTTTATATCGATATCGGAATTATATTGTTAATAATAATAATAATAATAATAATAATGAATTCAATTTATAATGCACTTTTCATTATCACTTTTCATTGTTATCGACCGAATAAATATATTGTGATAAAAGTTTTGGCCATATCGTCCAGCCCTAGTTTTAATTATAGAGTAAGCTTTTTTGCTGTTTTCAAACATGCATTTAAAAAGTTTGATTTATTTATATAGATTTAAATAAAAAATAATAAAAATAACATGGTGCAAACAAAAGCCGACTGAGCTTTCTTCTGTTGGATGACCCTAATGAGATTTTTAATAACAGCCTTCACACTTTATCTGTTTATTTTGGTGTTTTGTCTGTTTATAGTCAGTTTGCTGGTGAAGATTCTCAGTCGTCCAGGACATGATGAAATCAAAAAAGGCGTTCAATACAGGATCAACTGGACTTTATTTGTTGCAGAAAACGTTTCGACTTCTGTCCAGAATTCCATTCAGAATTGAAAAAGACTTCTGGACAGAAGTCGAAACGTTTTCTGCAACAAATAAAGTCCAGTTGATCCTGTATTGAACGCCTTTTTTGATTTATAGTCAGTTTCTTCACAGTTAATTTCAACAATAATCTTCATTTATTTCCAGTTTTGCCCAGAAGGTGTCACTGTGCTGCATTTCTGTGCAGCTCTAAAAGCAGCCCAGAAATTAAAACAAAAACTGAAACCTTCTCATCGTCTTCCTGCCATGTTTAATGTCCAGACCGGCTTTGAATAAACGGGTGCCGTGAACAGCAGCCCGCAACAGTTTTCTTTAGCTCCTGCTGCTGTTTAGTACAGGATGCATCGTGTCTGCACCTCCCTCTGCTGCACTCAACAACCTCCACACATGGAGGAGCGTCACGTACCGTCTGAAAGCACAAGCACATTTTTAAAGGAAGTGGCCTTGTGTTGGGTCAACAGTAATTCCCACAATGCACATCAGGATTTCTTGTTTTTTTTACAAAGTACATGCTGGAGCGCAGCCTGTTAAATAAAGCACAACAACCGAACGGCGTACAGGATACAAGCTTGGTGTAAAAGTGACCGTGGACACAGCTTCTCCCACATGTAGGCCCCATTGCAGCATGTAAGAGTACAGAGGAGCCATAAACGCCAGACAGCTGCAAGGATATGATCACAGAGATGAACACATGATGGGGCACGTTCAAAAGGAAAATGAAAGTTTGAACAAAAAAGTTTCTGTGCGTTCAAACTTGCCACCATGACAGGATCGTGTAAATGCTCGTTTTGTCTGCGTTTTATCGTTAAACGCTTCGTCAGAAGGTTAGCGGCGCGAGCGTCGGGCAGCCTGGGCGGTGCTATAATTAGCCTTAACAGTTGTTGCAGGCCGACAGATTCGTCTGATAGTTTTATTAGATCCGAATCGGACGTAAGAGGATGTGACCGTTGACTTCCTGCACAGGCTGAAGGCTGCTGGAAACCATCTGTCTTCACTTGGTTGTCTTCTTCAGCATGTCTGCCAGTCATCTACAGCTGCCGTTACACACTGATGATGGAACCATAACTTTTTGCTGCAGACGTCAACTTCCTGACAGCATCCATCTTTTTTATTTTATTTTTTACCAGCGTTTTAAAATTAAAACAGCCAAACCGTGAGCGGCTTCAGAGTTACAGTACATCAAATTACAATAAAAGGAAGGAAACACTGGAAGAACCTTTGTGTTTAGATACATCTTTAGAAGATGCTAAACAAACTTTCTACATTTTATCAAGCATTATTCACGGTGCACCGCAGGAAAATTAAGATAAAAAGAACAGAAAAGAAACTGAATTTAAAAAAGGTGCAGAAGAGTCTGATGCTGTTGTCTGAAAAAAAAAAAAACGTTTTGGTTGTCAGTTATCATCGCCTGCCTACATGAAAGTCATGTCATTTCCTGTTCCTATGTGCATTTCTCTGTTAGCAAAATATCTAATAAAGCTCTGGACAGGCCACCACAGCAGATCAACCTTAGCAAATTTGAAAATGCTGTAACGTGTCGATTTTACAAATATTTACCAAAAATGTGTTGGTAGCTGCGAGTCACCCACAACACATTTTATGAGCACTCATAGATCGCACAAGGTGTTGTTTAAAACTTCGACCTGCAAGGCAGCGGGCAATATTCATTCCTTTAAGAAATGCCAGTTTAATTTTTTTCCTCTCTGATGATTATCAGTAAGATGAGGGTTACGGTAGTTACATCTGATCTGGATCTCTGACACCGAGATTAAATTCCTCAAATGCACAGTACAGATTCTAGGCTTTTTTTGTTTGTTTAAGGGAAGTATCTCATAGGAGATAGAAAATATGTACAAATTGCTTTTTTATTTTTACAGTTGGTTGACAATCCCCTTGCTCTGCTCTCTCCAGGTGAGCGCTAACGTTCTCATCTTCTTGTGCACCAACATCATCGGCATCTGTACCCACTACCCGGCTGAAGTTTCCCAGAGACAAGCCTTTCAGGAGACCCGAGGCTACATCCAGGCCAGACTTCATCTGCAGAGGGAGAATCAGCAGCAGGTAGGACACACCGTTCACTCTACATTTATCTTTTGGAAGGAGTTTATGAGGTTAGTTAACAGATTGATGTGACAACAAGACGACATGAGGGACTTCCTGGGGATACAGGGTAAACAGGATCGGTTCAGTCGGTGGTGAGCTGCAATACAGCCAGACTGGCACTATTTACTGTCTAGAAAAGTGACAGGTACCGTATTTTCTGGAATATAGGTCGCACCCGAGTATAGGTCGCATTGTCCAATTATTGCCAAAGAATTGGAAAAATCCATATATAGGTCGCACCTGAATATAGGTCGCACCTACGTCAAAATGTGGACCATGTTTAGCTCTGTTGCAAATGTCTGCCACAGGAGCGCACAGCAAGGCTTTTAAGAAGATTAACACTTAAAAACAATTATTTGTTTGATAAAAATTATAGCAAATATGTGTCTGAGCTGAACTTTTCTTTAATAAATGAATAATTTTAGCAGGATAAACACCTAAAAAAATATATATTTGTTAGCTGACATTATTGTAAGAGTGTGTCTCAGTTAAATTTTTGTTAATAAATGATTACAAATCAGCTTATTTTATAAAAAGCCATGAATAGGTCGCAGCTGAATATAGGTCGCAGGGCATGCAAAAATGATAAAAATCTGTGACCTGTATTCCGGAAAATACGGTAACTTCCTTCCTTCTTGCTCTGTTACTTCTTGTGAACCATGTAAAAGTCTTCAGCAGTGACAAGATCTGGAGTGACTCTAGTTTTTGTGGAATGTTCCTGAAATTTGCATCAGGGTCTTCTGTCCTCCACCACTTGCTGCTGCCTGGATTAGAGGTGCGGAGCATCGACAGAGCAGTTCCTGTTTGGTGCTGTTTGCCCTAGTATTGCTGTAGCTAATCTTGTTAGCATTTCTACAATAAATTCAATCCACCTTATTCCTACGTCCCATGATGCCTCGCGGGAATTATTGGCACAACTTCCGACGCGGACCAGAACCGGTGTTAGTTTATGTGTGAACAGTACGAGCTAATGCAGTTTCTCCAAGCATAATGGATTTAATTTAAACATGTAGGAACACCACCTGTCAGAGCTCAAACAGGAAATTTGATTTCAATTCAGTTCATGTCACAACAGAAATCATCTTAGGGCACTGAACAGAAACATTAACGTTAGTGCTGGGCGGCTGGACAAAAAATTTGTATCAGTTTATTTATTTTAATTTTTTTAGTTTCTGGTGGTTTCACTGTATTTCTTTATTACTTAGCTTTTTATTTTTTCCCCATGATGGCTTTTATATACGTTTCTGGTTTATTTTACTGTCAGGAGTACACTGTTTTAAATCAAGGCTGAAATCAAAGTATCAATTACTTTGCCCCAAAATAATTACACAATATATGAAAGAGTCAGTATGAAATAGAAAGAGATGCAGAAAGTACCGGTAAACTGTTTTTATTGTGCAAAATGCGACATATTAAAAATACAAGATATGCCGATTTTAACACTGCTTTCTTTTCAAATCAAAATATGTTAAGATGGTTCTATAAACATATATAACAATATAACAATACTTGGGTGTTGCTGGTATAATATTGGGATGGCAGTTTGGCTAAAATATGTTCGCCCCGGTAAGACATACCGGTTGCTCAAATCCAGCGTTTTACTCATTGCTCTGAACCCATTTCTCTCGACTGTCTGTAGCGGGTCCTTGCATAGGTGGATTGTTACTGCATTTGTAATGTTGATCCACTGCTTGCTTTTCTGGTCAAATGTCGTCCCTTGACAAAAAGCCTGTTCAAGGGATGTCTGACCCTTTGGCTTAAATGTTTCACTGGTGCTACTGGTTGACGACAAGCTCTGAGGCATATCAGTATCTACACAGTAATAAAGTCGGTGGTGTTTTGTAAAAAGAGGTGGGACACAATCTTTTTTTTACCTTAAAGCAGAAGAAGAGCCCAACCAAAGCCTTAAAGTACTCATCACCGAGCTTCGGTTCATTGCAGAGAAAATCATAATACTGAAGACGAACAAATATTGTAAAGCTGTGCCCTTCATACACCTGAAATCATACCTGATGTTCTCGTCACTGTTTTCAATCCTTCCACCCACTTCAAACGTTATCAGCCATTAAATAGCCATTATTAGTTGTTATCATCCCCATATGTAGCGGTCAGACTGCCCCTCCTGTACCTCCTAGTAGGTTTAAAAGTACGTTGGTAGCGTTTGTAGCGTTGATAATAGGCTCCGTTTTTAGATACGCGTTTAGGTTTACAGTAAAGGGTCTGGCGTTAGGTTTAGGGTCTTGGTTAGGTTTAGGCACAAGGGTAACGGTGTTAAGTTTAGGGTTGGTCCTCTGGGTCAGGTGTAAGGTTAGGTTTAGGAAAAGGGTTACATAGGCTGAAAAAAAAATACACTTCCTGGTTTACCCCGGTGAGACGCTGCCCATTATCAGTGAAAAAAATGATAATAACGTACCTTTAATGGTCCACTGACATGATTTTTTTACTATTCATAAAATTGCTCAATATATATATATCCATCCATCCATCCATCCATCTTCTTCCGCTTATCCGGGGTCGGGTCGCGGGGGTAGCAGCCTAAGTAGGGAGGCCCAGACTTCCCTCTCCCCAGCCACTTGGAGCAGCTCCTCCGGGGGAATCCCAAGGCGTTCCCAGGCCAGCCGAGAAACATAGTCCCTCCAGCGTGTCCTGGGTCTTCCTCTGGGTCTCCTCCCGGTGGGACATGCCCGGAACACCTCACCAGGGAGGCGTCCAGGAGGCATCCTAACCAGATGCCCGAGCCACCTCAACTGGCTCCTCTCGATGTGGAGAAGCAGCGGCTCTACTCCGAGTCCCTCCCGGATGACTGAGCTTCTCACCCTATCTCTAAGGGAGAGTCCAGACACCCTGCGGAGAAAACTCATTTCAGCCGCTTGTATCCGAGATCTTGTTCTTTCGGTCATAACCCAAAGCTCATGACCATAGATGAGGGTGGGAACGTAGATCGATCGGTAAATNTTACTATTCATAAAATTGCTCAAAATATATATATTTTATCATTTAAATATGTTCGTTTTTGCAAACAAAATGATAAATCACTTTAATTTTGCTTTAAAAGTGATTTTGAACTTCAAGCCGTGTTTAATCATGGGAAATCCGATTACACGCGAATGCACCATCTGTGACGTAGTGTGCAGAGTGTGAGGCAGAGGGCTCTGGTCTCTTTAATAGCGGACAATTTAAAACACGACAAATTTATCAATCTATGTGAAGATTTGAGCTATTTGTCTTCATTTTGGGAAGCAGAAAATAGTTTGGGTGATGGAACAAGAAACAACAGGATCTAATTTAGGTCTGATGCTGTATCAGACTTACCTTCATGTCGAGCTGCTCACACGCGCGCACTGTGACAAGCCCAGAGCTCTGCCTCACACTACGTCACAGATGGTGCGTTCGTGTGTAATCGGATTTCCCATGATTAAACACGGCTTGAAGTTCAAAATCACTTTTAAAGCAAAATTAAAGTGATTTATCATTTTGTTTGCAAAAACAAACATATTTAAATGATAAAAGATATATATTTTGAGCAATTTTATGAAAATTAAAAAATCATGTCAGTGGGGCTTTAAACCTACTAGGTGGGACAGTTTCACCGCTACATATGGGGATGGTAACAACTTATTACGGCCATTTAATGGACTGATAACATCCGAAGCCGCTGATCATTCTGAGGATCCAGCGTCTCTTCTCCGGTGGTTTATTGTAGTCCAGACACAAAGTAGGACGCAGGGTTTCCTCCGTCGACCGTTTGTCATCAAGTGAAATAAGCTCACATACAGTGTTTTGGATGGTCTCTTCAAGTTCACATTTTTCAACCACATTCTTCTTAATTCTTCATCTGTAAGTAGGAGATGAAACTATACTGCTTTTCACAGGAACACTCTTTTTGTTTTGGGTCTGTGTTGAAAACTCTGTTGTTGTAGCCACTGATTTATTTTGGTCTAGTTGTTCCTGCAACCGTGAACACAACATGTACCTGAACTCAGCACGGCTATTTTAGTCAATTCTATGGTTGTTAAATAAATGTAAACAAAATGCAAACTATTTTCAAATAAACATAATCTGTGCTCCACCACCATGTTTAGACAATGCTCAGTGCTACTTCCTGTGTCTGACAGGAAGTTGTATCTGTAATAATTTATACAGTAGAGCCCCTAGAAATAAGATGGATACCGGTAGTTTAACATTGACTGTAATAACTGGTAAGCAGCCTGTAACTAATAGTTTTTAATTTAACCTCTTTTATTAGGCATAACAATATATAAATCATTGTTTATTCATGTAAATCAGGTCCTCATCATTTACGTTTCAACTTGTGATACACATCAACACTTGTTTTATAATCATATTCAAATGGAATCAGAAAGGAAAGTTTCCTGCCTCTAGCTTGAGTCCATCTCAGCTGTTTGGACACCATGGCTGCTTGTCTGAATGTTTTGACTCTGCTAGTGGTTTGTGCAGCGCAGCAGGAGCAGCAGCGTCTTTTCAGCCTCCATACGAGTTCAGAGAAACGGTAAACATTTACTTTCTCTGAAGAAAAGGCAGGACTTTAGTTTGTTAAGTGATTCTGTTAAACGTTCTCAGAGAAGCATCTTTATGTGAGATATCTCAGCACGTTGGTGTTACTTAAAAAAGCTTTTTTTAAATTAATGATTTGGAACTAAAAGTATTGTTTGAATATTTTTTTGTGTCAGAGTCAGAGAGTCTTTATTGTCATTTGCACCGCATGTGGTACATGTGATGAAACGAGATTATGTACACAGGATCCCAGTTACATCCAACAACAATGTAGTAGAAAAACATCATTATAAACAGCAGCACAAACATGAGTCTGTATGAGCAGATGGTCACAGATGAACACAGCAACAAGAAAACAGATCAGCATCAACATGATGTGATATTTTGCAGTGATTGTTCTTATTATTCATGGGCGTAGCCAGAATTTTTTGGGGGGCGGTTCGTTTTAAATGAGAAGTTGACCAGACAAAACTAATGTGCTTGGATAGGTCAATGGATAAAGCGTTTGCCTTCAGTCCCAGAGCTCATGAGTTCAAGTCCCGCATGGTACGTTTTTTTTTTTTTTATTCATTCCAGATTAAAAAAGCACAAGAAAACTATTTACAAAACGGCAAGAAATAAAACAATGCATTAAATGAAAGGAATCAGACGAAGAAAATAATCTTATCTGCCCCTTCTCAAACTATTTTTTTTTCAAACACTCTTTTATTGGATAAAAAAAGAAGAATGTGTTAACCACAGCCTGTGGTTAACACATTCTTCTTTCTTCACAGGCATATTAACTACTTTTTTTATCCAATAAAAGACAAATGTAAAATTAGTTGTTTGAATCGAGTGTTTGAAAAAAAAAATAGTTTGAGAAGGGGCAGATAAGATTATTTTCTTCGTCTGATTCCTTTCATTTAATGCATTGTTTTATTCCTTGCTGTTTTGTAAATAGTTTTCTTGTGCTTTTTTAATTTGGAATGAATAAAATAAAATAAAAACGTTGTACCATGCGGGACTTGATCCCATGAGCTTTGGGACTGAAGGCAGACGCTTTATCCATTGACCTATCCAGGCACATTAGTTTAGCATTGTCAACTTCTCCTTTAAAAGTGGGCGGTTCGTTCGAACCCCCCGAACCCCCCTTGCCTACGCCACTGTTATTTATTTATTATTAGGAAGAGTATTGTGTGGGGAGGACATGAATTTAACAGCAAATTATTCTTATCAAATTACATCAATGTAAGTTTTTATCCACATCCATCTTGTAAATATTTCAAGGGATAAGTGTGATTTTTAATCTATTTTAAAGTGGAGTTTTATGTGGTCCTTCTGGGTAGTCCGTATCTTACCTGTAGCAGACAACAGTCAGAGTGATATCAAGAAGAAAAATTCATGGAGATTTGTTAATGGCTGGTTCACAAAGCTTCAATCAAAGATTTTCTGCCATCTAAAACATGTCATACTTCCTAAACATTATAGTTGTTAAAGTGACGGCCACTTCAGGGATAGTTAGACATACTTATTAATTTTTCTTCAGCTTAGGTTAAATAGGAAATGTGCTGGACTGTGGACACAACTCCACTTGAAAACAATCATAACTAACCCTTTAACACCGAAAATTAAAAGTCAACAACATAAAGGCTTCTTTTCAAAGTATTTTCAAACTTTATTTCCCAGATCCTGCATGATAGAATGCTCTTCCCAGTTATTGCTCAGTGTGGAGAAGCTCAGTGTGTAAAGTTTTAAATTTGTTGCTACTGTGTGAAAAAGCATCAACAAAGTTGTTTGTGCAAAATTTTAATTTCTTCCAACTTTGTATTGCTGTGCTGAGTGTAGCTTCTTGCTAAGTTTAATAATTTTAGGAGAACAATTAATGAACTACCGTCGTCCTTCAAAGAAACGCGCGCCTGTAGAAAACAATTCATCTGTGTAATGAGACGTCTTTCATACACACAAGTACGCAAAGATAGGGGTGTAACGGTACACTAAAATCACATTTCGGTTCGGTTCAATTACAAGGAGGGCTAGGTTCGGTTTATTTTCGGTACAAAAAAAAAGACAAAATAAAGACTTACAACATGTTTATTTTGAAAATATGCCAAAAATACGTTTGTTTAAAAATAAATAAAAGTGACCCATTTGGATGATATTTTAAATAAACAGCACTCTTTATAATAAATAAACTATATTAACAATAATAAAAATCTTAATAAATACAATAACAGTCAGAACCAGAACAATAAGCAGCAACAGACTGTTTACAATCTAACTACAGTAATCAAGTTTTTGTCCAAAAAGACCAACTTGTCCACATTTTCTGCTAAAAGCACAGATTCTAGTTGCAGTGAAGATCTCCAGAGGTGGAGAAAAGCATGCCAATATAAACAGTAGCATCAGTGTGGCTGTATTTGTCCTCATTACTCACAACCTCTTGGACCTGCTCCCCCAGGACAGGTCCCTGGAAAAGTTCAGAGTTCAGTTCAGTCATCACCAGTGTTGGGTGTAACGCGTTACTTAGTAACGCGTTACAGTAATGCCATTACATTTTTCAGTAACGTAGTAGTGTAACGCACTACTTTGAAAATGCCTGTAATATATTACAGTTACTAACAAAACCTTACATTCGTTACTTGCGTTACAATCAGGACCTTTCGGAGAATAGTTTTATTTATTTATTTTATTTTACCTTTCGGAGAAGAGTTGTGGCGAGGACGACGGAGCAGACCATAGACATTATATATAGATATCTATGGAGCAGACTGTCACGTGGGGAAAACAAAGACGTACGCGATGACGTCGGAACGTCATACGTCAACGTACATAGACATATAAAGGTACATAGACATACGGCGATGTCATTTTATGGATGGAAGTATTCATATTATTTTTCTTTTGTCACGAGAAAGGACAAGAACATTACAGTAGTGTGCAAGCTATGTCTGGGCCACAACAAGACACTGTCTACTGCTGCGAACTCGACGTCAAATCTTTACAAGCATTTACAAAGACAACACGCTAATGCTAAGCTAGTTGCTAAAGAGCCGCAGAGGGATGGTGCAAGTTTGATGCCACCACCGTTTAAGCAGGCTCGGCTTGAATTTCACCGCCAGGCAACCACTACAAAGGCTGAGGTAAACAAACTTGTAAACAAACATTTCAGATGTTTTATTTTTTATTTTGTTTTATTTTTTTAAAACATAAGTTTTACATTTTGAATGGCACGTTTACATATGCATTGTGCTTGTTATGTAGCACTGCTGTTTTACTTTTTCATCAAAAATGAGTGTCAAAAAGATCTCTAATATCATTATTGAAAGATAAAAATTAATACAGGTTAAATCTCAGGTATTAGAGTAATCCGAAAGTAATGTAACTAAGTTACTTTCAGAACTGAGTAACTAAGTAGTGTAATATGTTACTTTTTTAAAAAGTAACTAGTAATGTGTAACTAATTACTTATTTTGGGTAACTACCCCAACACTGGTCATCACACATTTCTTAGCTGATCTGGTGGATTTCCCTGAAGTGGAAGAAGAGAGCAGCTACCTCTGTCCCAGACTGGAAATAAAACACAAAGAGATAAAAAAAATAAAACATGTTAATAAGATTATGATATTAAATAAAAAAGATTAATTAGATAATAATAATAAAAAAACAATACCTCTTGAACGGTTGAATCTCTCATTCATCATCATCAGGGCTTTAATGAGCTCCAGCACTTGTTGACAATATCAGTTTTAGTTTTTTCATAAAGTGCTGAACTTTTTGGCTGAAGTGTTGACGTGATGGATGTGATGGAAGACGTCGTAGCGACGCTCACGAACTTTAAAGCCTGCACATCAACAACATTCAGACGTAGATTCAGAGATTTAAACACTCCTACAGTTTGTGTTATTGCTCTGGACCGCTCTGATTTACCTGATGAAGTTGTTTAAATGCAGCTGCTGTTAGCGGTCTTTGCAAGCTGCTTTTCTTCGTTCACGTTCGGATGACGTCGTTTCAAACGCATTAACGTTAGACGTGTTGCTGCTTCAGATCCAGTCTTGTGAAACAACGTCGACACACAGCTTTGGATTTGCGCTCGTCTTTTAACAAGAAAGCCATAACGTTCCCAAACAGGAGACCGGACACGAGATGCTAGGCGGCTAAATGCTGCGCGTGCTGCAAGATAAAAGCGCCATGCTGAAAAGCGCCCCTGGAAATTTTGTTCCGCGGCGCATATATTCGCCTGTTAATAACATTTAATGAGTGAAAAAAATAACCAAAACGGTATGCAGGTGGACCGATCCGAATGTGCCGTACCAAAACGGTTCGGTACACCCACGTGTACCGTTACATCCCTACAAAGAAGGGTGCAGAGTGACGTGTAGCCAACAGCAACGTCGCAAATGATACAACCTGCAGACTAATTTCGTCTGTGTATGGGAAACATACGCAGATGACAGGAAAAGACTATCATTATTATTATTATTATTTTCCATTGGTGTGTTTTCCAGGAGCGTCTGTTGCTCTCAGTGTTACCAAGGCACGTTGCCATGGAGATGAAGGCTGACATCAATGCCAAGAAGGAAGACATGATGTTTCATAAGATCTATATCCAGAAACACGACAACGTCAGGTGAGCGGGCGGGGCAGGGACATCTGGTGTCACCTCTTCGATTTCATGCAACTTTTATTGTTTGATTTAGCAGCTTTGACTGTGGACATGTGTTAAAACATAAACAGCTTCTTTAAATGATTTTACTCATAAAAAATACAGAATATCTTTATTTTCAAAGTCTGAGACCGTAACTTGTTGGTTTCATACATTCACAACGCGCACGTGAAGGTGCTCCCAGTCAGAAGAGGGTTGAGTGGTTTGGCAGAGTGGAGGCTAATTAGCACTAGAGAGGGAATATTTAATCACCCCGAACCGAGATAAGGAAATCCCCAAAGAAGGAGGAGCACGCATTCAATTAGAGCCCTGAGAAAACACAGCATCCTCTCAGAAACACACCTACAACAGCCACACACAAATCCTTGAGACAACTCTAAGGTCAGACTTTATTCCTCCGCCGAGGTTAACAATCCTAACTAGGGCTGAACGTATTTGGAAAATAATCTACCGGTAATTGCATTTTTTTTTTTTCTATAAATTGCAATTGTGATTTAAAACGCGATTATTTTTTAAATATCTTCTTAAGTATTTTTCAACAAACAGAAGCAATAAATCAATCTGTTTTATAATAAACAATGTCAGATTTATTTAAAGCAGAGATTACAATAAAGCAAACAAATCTATGCCTTTTCTTTTCACCATTTCTATTTTTTCTTCTTTCATAAACATAATAGTAAACATGTTAAGTGAAGTTCCTAACTACTGTCTGAACTTCACATGACAGTTAATAAATAAATATAAAAAAGTGTTGATAAAGATTTGTGTCACGTGACCAGTCAAATTGCAGCCTTCGCAATTAGAAAATCTCATTTTATCATATCGCGATATTATTGCAAATGCAATTAATTGTTCAGCCCTAATCCTAACGTTACATTCCCAGACGGCTGTAATCAGCAGTGAAACTTTAAACCTGTTGCTCGTAATCGAGGATTTGAAGTATTTGACGTCTGTTGTTCTTTGTCTTCCCTCTGCTTCAGCATTCTCTTTGCAGACATTGAGGGGTTTACCAGCCTGGCGTCTCAGTGCACAGCTCAGGAGCTCGTCATGACCCTCAATGAGCTCTTTGCCCGTTTTGACAAGCTGGCGTCGGTAAGGAGGAACGTTTATTTCCTGAGTAGTTCATCCCAGTAAAGCATCCATGTTCCCCACATGGTGTTCCTTTAGTTTATGTAGTTTTCCCTCCTACATCTTCTGCTTCTTCCTTCTCAGGAGAACCATTGCCTCCGGATCAAGATTTTGGGGGATTGTTACTACTGTGTGTCCGGGCTGCCTGAACCCCGGGCTGACCACGCCCACTGCTGCGTGGAGATGGGCGTCGACATGATTGAGGCCATCTCGTAAGTTAAAAAAAGACATTGTTTGGCGTGAAGCGGTTTTGATGTCTTCTGCAGAGGAGACACTGACATTCGTGTGTCTGCAGATTGGTGCGCGAGGTGACGGGGGTCAACGTTAACATGCGCGTGGGCATTCACAGCGGACGTGTGCACTGTGGTGTTCTGGGACTCAGGAAGTGGCAGTTTGACGTGTGGTCAAACGACGTCACGCTGGCCAACCACATGGAGGCGGGAGGCAAAGCGGGGTGAGAGAAAAATCCCTGCTGCTCAAAAAAAAAAAAAAGCTCAATTTGAGTCTTTTGGGAAGATTTTGTAACTTCATCTTTTAAAGCTTAAACTTTAAAACACAATTCAGTAATTTGCCCGTGTATAAACTGGTATAAGTTTATTAAATGTTTATAATAATGAACAAAACAAACACTTGTTTCTGGTCTTCTTGTCGGAGCAGGCGGATCCACATCACCAAGGCCACGTTGCAGTACCTGAACGGGGACTATGAGGTGGAGCCGGGCTTCGGGGGCGAGAGGAACGCATATCTGAAGGAGAACAGCATCGAGACCTTCCTGGTCCTCGGCTGCAGCCAGAAACGGGTCAGTGCAAAAAACAAGAGGTTTATTTTCAGGACCATTTAGCCCACTTCAGATAAATCTTGTATTTTTCCTGTTATTTTAATCTGGGATTCCAGCAAACGCTTCTACATAAACACTCAGAGTGAAAATAAGTTCAGGTGTGATGAGGTTGGACTCTGGATGAAAATAGAAGAGCAGTTCGTTTGATTTGAAAAGCAGCATTCAGATCTCTTCACATTATACAGGATCTTCTCTGCAGCACAGGAAGTGACACGCTATGTTTAACACAAGCGGATTTATGAGTCAGATTAAAAATTTAAAAAATGTCTTAATGGACGTCAAATTTCCGTTTTAATTCTCGTGTGCATACACAACTCTTTCCTACCTGGGCTCGGTTGTTTCAGGAAACATCTGGATTTTCCAAAATCACATTTGAATCGAGGTTTAGAAAGGGTTAATCCTAAAATTGCTTTGAGTAGGTTCAGAGGATTTCCTCTTGAAGAAATATAAATAAGTGTGTGACTTCTCTGGAAGTGACAAACTTGTAAATGAAGTCCGCCTGTTTGATTCTGTCGACGGGGCAGAGGGAGAAAGAAAAAAAATCCAGATTCGCTCTGCGCTCTTAGTCACCCGTCTTGACGTCGGCCATGTGTGGTGTCGCATGAGAACAGTTGGTGAGCTGGTTTTGCCTTCGTGTTCTCTCTGAGCAGAAGGAGGAGAAGGCGATGATGGCGAAGATGCAGCGGACGCGAGCCAACTCTAACGAGGGGCTGCTGCCACGCTGGGTCCCCGACAGAACCTTCTCCAGAACCAAAGACTCCAAAGTCTTCAGACAAATGGTGAGGCTGGACATCAATATGCTGGAGGAGGAGGCTGCTGCTGCTTCTCGCTCCCAGTCCTGATTAAGTCTCGTCTCTGTTCTTTGCAGGGGATCCATGAGTCCTCCAGTAAAGACAAGTGAGCACCGGCTGCTGACGTATAACTCGAGGGGGATTTTGTTTTCTCTGCCGCCTCCTGATCAGTGTGTGTTTTTGTTTGTTGGCAGCCGCGGGGTTCAGGAGGCCATGAATCCAGAAGATGAGGTAGATGAATTTCTGGGGAGAGCCATTGATGCTCGCAGTATTGACCAGCTCAGAAAAGACCACGTCAGGAAGTTCCTGCTCACTTTCCAGAACACGAGTCTGGAAAAAAAGGTGCAAACTAAGAAGACTGAACGTTAGAGCTCCTCAACCTCAAATGACCAATTCTGCAAAAGATCTTCTGCTCATGTTGGATAATCTCTTTTTATCGTTATCAGTATTCTAAGAAAGTAGACGACCGCTTCGGGGGCTACGTCGCCTGTACTCTGCTGGTGTTCTGCTTCATATCGTTCATACAGATTGTTATCTTTCCACAGTGAGTACCTCTAAGCACAGTCTCATAAAACCCCACATTCTTCAAGTGTTCCCTCGTTTCTTTGAATCATTTACCTTCAAATCCCACAATTCTGCTGCTGCACATTAGTTAACCCTACAAAGGTCATGGGGAAAAATCAGCCACATGTTTTTTTTAAAAATGTTATTCTATTAGTGTTGTCAATAAGCACGACTATTTCTGACAAGTCTTAAAAAGTCTTAGGGGAAAATTTTAACCTTATCAGAAACATTTCAGAAGCTCCTGTAAACTCCAAGACACTTTACTAACATCTAGTGTTTCTTTGGCAGAAAAATGGCAAATAATCCACCATATTGATCATCATTATAAAGGATTTCTATTATCCAGTATTTATCATAAAATAAAATTTAACATTCCTTTCACTTGTTTTTTTTTTTTACCCATCCCTTTTTTTAGACAGTAGCTCACTAGGTGGTGCTCTGTTTTCACATTTGAAAGTTGCTGTACTGTAGTCTTTTTTTTTTCCAGTGAAACAACAAAGATGAACTTTGTTTCAAAACATAACTATAACTTTAATTTTGTTCTCTGTCAGTTTGTTTTTACTCAATATACTGCAGCTGTGGTCATCTGCATGAATACCTGCCTTTCATGGGCAGAATGCAAAACTGAACTCTTTGTGTATGT
>JBBPBX010008303.1:31961-42013 GCA_038048925.1 Garcialebias charrua | reverse complement strand
CCTAAAGAGAATCCTAAAGAGAAAATGACGTTTACTGTTTCTTTAAAAAAAAATCCATAAAATAAAAAAAATTGTTGATTTCAAAAAAAAGATTTGCAAAGTGGGCAGCACGGTGGCGCAGTTGGTAGAGCCGCCACCTCTCAGTGAGCAGGTCGCCCTGATCCCTGATTCAAATCCTGGCCAGGGGTCTTTCTGTGTAGAGTTTGTATGTTCTCTCTGTGCTGCGTGGCTTTTCTCCAGGTACTCCAGTTTCCTCCCACAGACCAAAACCATGCATGTTAGTCTGATTGGTAACTCTAAATTGTCTCTAGGTGTGAGAGAGAGTTGTTTGTCTTGTTTGTCTCTCTGTGTCCCTGTGGTGCTGGAGAAGCTGGAGACCTGTCCAGGGTGTCCCCAGCCTCTCGCACAGTGACTGCTGGGTATGGACACCAGTGACCCCCGCGACCCGAAAAGGAAGAAGAGAATAAAGATGATGGATGGAATTGCACATTTTAGTGAAACTAAAGATCCTTATGAAGCTACAATGAAAAAAGTTGTTTAAATGTAATATTTTTGTTTCAAACTAAGATTTAAAAACATTTGAGAAAAGATTGACTACTTTATGGTGGACAACATTTTTAATGAACAGTATGTTTCAGCCGGTATGTAATTTGGTCGACTTCTGATTGTGATAAAGTTAAAGGACGGTCTGATGATTAAATGATCTGATTATTAAACCTCATAATTTAAACTTTTGAATCAATATTTTTGAGGTGCTCTCAGATCTGAAGCTTGATTCATTAAAACACAAGACCACCCAAAGGCTGACAGCGCTCCGTCGTCTGGAGATATTTCTACTGAATCAGCTTGTTGATTTCTTTTGTCCAATCAAGTTATTCAATCTTGAAAATCCAGAGATTCAACTCTGATGATTTCTTAGATCAGTGTGTTCCAGTTGAGACTTAATTTCCTCTCGGGGTGCGTCCATGAGGGAGTAAATCTGTTCCATCAGCACTGGAAGTTGTTGTGGCTTCACATTTGGTGTTTTTTTTACAGCCTGCGCTCAGTTTTCAGGACAGAGATTGTCTTTGTGCTGCATCGACAGCATTTTTTCCAGAGGGTATTTAGTTTTAATGGAAAACAGCAGAATATTCTGTTTGTAGAGTTACACATTTTATTTTATTTGCTTTGCTTATCACCATTTAATGTCTTGGTGAAAATTGTAACATGAGACAGAATCACAAAACAGCAGTTTTATTTAATTTATTTTAACTAGTATGGACAACTTGTTGCTACTTGCTACTCCCACCTATTGCAGTTTTTCTGTTTATGTCTTTTTTAATCGTGTATTCTAGTTAAAGGGGTTTCCACTCATGGACAGATAAGGCTTTTGATCACAACTATTGCTGCTTAAAGTATACTAGCGTAATGTCTTATTAAACAATAGAAATGTGCGGGTTTGATCTTGTTTAATCGTTTGGTTAAAATGTTGGCGTTAGATACTTAAAATAAAAATTTCTGAAAATCCTCTCAAGACCGACCACTTGGTGTTTCACGACCCTCAGCGAGGTCCAGACCTCAACTTAAAAAACTATATTGTTGCATCAATGAAAAATGTTTTCCTCTCTAACTTTATTTTTCTGATAATATTGTACGTTTGTCACTCAGGCATATTGTATAGTACACATTAGAGTCAGAGCTGAAGAACCAGAAACAAAGAATCAGTTTTTGTTTGCTTCATATGAAGCTCCTTAAAGTGACGTTTGCTGACGTGCTCGAACAAATTTGCTGTTTTTTAAATTGTCTTTGTATTTAATTGTAATATTTAATAAACGTCAGCAGCCAAGAGGACATCATTGCTGAGGGTTACCAATGATGTCCTCTTGGCTGCTGACACTGGCTCTCCCTCCATCCTTGTCCTCCTTGACCTCACTGCAGCCTTCGACACTGTGGACCATAGTATCCTCCTCCACCGTCTTCATGTGGAGGTCGGTCTCTGTGACACCGTCCTGGACTGGTTCAAATCTTTCCTCTCCAATAGGCTGGAATGTGTTAGTCTTGGCAACGCCACGTCCCAGACAGTCTGTGTCTCCTGTGGTGTCCCTCAGGGGTCGGTTCTGGGGCCCCTGCTGTTTTCCCTTTACATGCTGCCTTTAGGTCAAATTATTAATCAGTTCAACATTTCTTTTCACTGTTATGCCGACGATACACAGCTTTACATCAGGACTGGAGCATCCTCATCTTCCACCTTGTCATCTCCATCTTCACTCACTGCCCTCTCTGCCTGCCTGGAGGCAATTAGGGCATGGATGAATCAGAACTTTCTTCAATTAAACTGCTCCAAGACTGAGGCCATACTGATTGGCACCCCTCACCAGGTACAAACATCTCCTATAACAACACTTTCCTTTTCTGGACAAGACATCCCCCTCTCCACCTCTGTTACAAATCTTGGAATAAAAATGGACTCTCATCTTACATTTGAAAATCACATTAAGCTTCTGTTTAAAACTTGCTTCTTCCATCTTCGAAACATCTCCAGACTTCGCCCATCTCTAACTTTTTCCGATGCTGAGAAGCTCGTCCATGCTTTTGTCTCCTCCAGGCTCGACTACTGCAACTCCCTGTTTATTGGAATCCCTGGCAAAAACCTTCAGAAACTTCAATATATTCAAAACAGTGCAGCAAGGATCTTGTTGAGAGTTCGTAAATTTGAACATATTACGCCCATTCTCCATAACCTTCATTGGCTTCCTGTCGCCTACAGAATTCAGTACAAAACTGCTCTCATTACACATCAATGCTTACATGGAGCTTCACCAGATTATCTGAAGGATATTCTTATTCCATACTCATCCACCCGGTCGCTGCGGTCACAGAACAGTAATCTCCTTCACATTCCGAGAACCAAATTAAGGACCATGGGAGACCGGGCTTTCAGTGTGGCTGCCCCCCGCCTGTGGAACTCTCTTCCTGACTGTCTGAGAGCCCCACAGTCTGTGGTTGACTTTAAGAGCGGCTTGAAGACCTTTCTTTTCGACCGAGCATACTCTACCTCCTCATGATTCTACTTTTGATCTTAGTTGATATTGTTATTGATTTTACTTGTTTTTTTACTTGTTTTATTGACATTTAATTATGTTGCACCTTGTAGCACTTTGAGATTTTCATTAATGAAAAGTGCGTTATAAATTGCATTAATTATTATTATTATTATTATTATTATTATAAACATAAACATAATATAGAGCTGGACGATATGGCCAAAACTTTTATCACAATATATTTCTTAATTTCAGTCGATAACGATATAATATCGATATCAATATAAACGATATAAAAGCCTCAGAAAAACTGTATAAACTGTACAAATAAATTAATGTTCACCTTTTATTTGTATTTAGTCTTCAAAGAAATTTGAAATCACAGTCAAATAAACATAAAACTCTAAACTTTGTCAATATTAATAGTTTTAACTTTAAATAACATCATAACCTAACGTTTGCTGCATGTGTTTCTCTTTTGATACATCTGGGGGTGTTGTTTCAGAGACATGTTGGCTCAAACTTTATTGTGCTTCATCTTCTGACTCTCAGCATATTTTATCAAGTGGAACAGGTTAGACATGTTCCCACCGCTAGTTGGAACAACTCTGTCACATTTTGCCACACACTGAAACCTGCAGGTTATCAGATCTTAGAGAGCCGAACCACTTCCACACCACTGAATTAGTCTTTCCTCTCTTATCAGTGATGTCATCTGCTTTCTCTTCGCTTGTGAAAGTTTGTTCAGTCACATTCTGACGGTCTTGGGAACTCATTTTGAAGCGGAAACGTAACGTGCGTTGGAGATTAGCCTAGCCTGCTACTGCTGACTCCTGGACTCAAGCTCTGTGTGTGGTGGACGTCACCACACACTTAACGTAGTTGTGTCATGGCTTTTTCTGTTCGGGTTCAATCCGAAGAGAAAAAGAAATGCGTCAGTGAAATGCTGTAACCATATCAAAATATCGAAAATGTGCTTAAAACTCATAACACCGTTATTGAATAAAAGTATATTGTGACATATATTGATATTGAATTATTGTCCAGTCCTAATTGTAATGCAGGCTGATATTTTTTATTGCAACTGCTGATGTTTTGGACTCATCCAAAGCGTTTTTGTACTAATAAAGATGTAAAAGTGCTCCAACTGAGAGTCGTGTGACATTTCCTATGGAAAGTAGCTTCTTCCACTCACAACCTGATATGACTTGATGCACAATGCTTTAACTGGATTATTTTCTACTTCACAGTTGTCAAGCATACCTCTTCCTTTAAAACTGTTAACATTATGTTTTCTTCCCTGCAGCACTCCAGTAATGCTGGGAATCTACATCAGTATATTCATCATCCTCGCCAACATCCTCTTCATCTGTGCCATATACTCCTGCATCAAGGTAATGATCTCAACTGGACGTTAAAGCTTTGATTGTATGTTTTTATTTTGTTCAAAGTAAAAACCTCCTTTGTTCATTTTTGCAGCTCTTTCCTGGTGCAATGCAAACTGTCTCAAAGAAGATTGTCCAGTCTCGCACCAACAGCACCCTGGTGGGTGTGTTCTCCATCATCCTGGTCTTCATCTCTGCCTTCATTAACATGGTAAGGTTTTGTAAGTCAAACAAAGAGACAGGTTTCTGTTCAGGAAGTGATTCTTTGGTTGTGTGCGGACGTTTGGCTGCAGTTCGCCTGCGACACCACAAGCTTGTCGGAATGTGTCGCAGAGAAGCTGAACACCTCCATGGCCCTGGTGACGCCATGTCTGATCTGCAGCTTGAACGTGTCCGTCGAAGGGGGTCTAGAGATTTGTCCAAGCCAAGGTCCTTCCTGCCCGTTTCCTGAGGTGTGCGTTACTCTTTGTGTTCCCGCTGTGGACGTTTCTGAAGGAAAACTTCATATTTGCATTTGTGCTTCTCGGAGATCGCTGGTTGCTGACGTGTTTCGCTGCCGTCTCCTGTTTGCATCAGTATTTCAGCTACAGTGTGCTGCTGACGCTGCTCGCCTGTTCCGTGTTCCTGCAAATCAGCAGCATAGGGAAGCTGGCCCTCATGCTGTTCATCCAGCTCACCTTCCTGCTGCTGGTGGAGTGGCCACAAGTAGCCCTGTTGGACAACGCAGACCTCTTTGTCACCTCCAATGCCATGTAAGTTCAACGGCACGAGGCGTTTGAAGCAGCGCCTTAGCCTTGACTCAGTTTGGGTGGAAACGTTTAGAACTTGGTGTCATGCCGGTTTCTCACAGGGCTGCTACTGTTGGAGACAAGTTGGAGACTCAAAATTGTGAGAAAACAAGATTATATTAGATTAGATACAACTTTATTGATCCCTTGGGAAGATTCAAAAAAGGGACATTAGTAAGTATAAATAATGCTAAGTTAAATGAAAAATAAAACATACAGATTTAACAATAAATAATACTATATAACCTGTTAGGGTGGTGGCTGCTGCTCCTTCTCTGTCCTCCTGTTACCCCTCCTCCCATAGATAGGCAGCTTTCTTTAGTTATTCACTTGTTATTCACTGCTATGAAGGGCAGTAAAAAGATCCTCCACTCCTGTCCTGGCCCAGCATCTGAATGGTACCTCAGGTGTGGCTCTACCTCTATCGTTAGTCTCCAGGTGTTCTTTGGTCTGCCTCTCCTGGGCTTGCCTTCTGGCGTCCAGTGTGGGACTGTGGGGGTCATGTTACCAGGGTTTCTCTAAGCACATGCTCAATCCTTCACCTTCTCATGATGATGGCCTCCATGCTGTCTTAAAGACAACGAGCAAACAGCTGTTTGTTAGAGTTGGGTTGGGCCAGAAAATTCTCAGTGTTCTGTGCTTGTTAAGGTTCCTCCAACACTCTCCTCTGTGTAGCTGGGTACAGCTTCAGCCTGGTCCTTATGCTGTACTGCTGGAACCTCCAAACATAGCTAAGCATTGTAAAGACATTTCTTTATGCTCCTTCATATCTAACAGTGCTGCCTGAACAGGTGATGCCTCAGTCATGGATTGATCTTCTCCGTTCATCTGCAGTGGTGGGGGATTTGGGATGTTTTAACTTTTTTAGTTGCGAGCGAGCTGTGCCACTGCGTTTTGTGGGAGAAAATAAACAAAAAACTTTATCTAATAATTAGTGTGATGAAGGTGAACCCCCAGACATCTATATCTGATGACATCACAGAGCTGTTGTTGTGCAATCAGCTGCAGTAAAAGGCCACTAATCCTATTTCCACTTATCTGAGTGGAGTAAGCTTCTGGTCCTGCACAGGTCCACAGGTGTCATAAGAAGAAAACCTTCAGTGAAGCTGAAGCTCTGCAGGAGGTTGTTTTTTCAAACCTTGGTGCACGCTTCGTTACAAACTCGTACATATTTCCATTAAGCAGCATCTGAATAAACAGTTGGAAATTAGCTAAAATAAAATTCAGCTCTAGTGCAGGAACTTGACTGAGACACCCGCAACAACTCTGCAATTATTTTGAGAGTAACTATATCGCAGATTTTGTTGAGCGTGGTTAAAATTCAAGCTACAAGACACCTCCGTGAGAAACCTGAAAACCTGCTGAGACTTTAGACGCGTCCTCATGAAGGCCGTCAGCAGTTTGTTGTCACCGTTTGCACACAGTCAGATGCTGACAGGCTTCAATGTCAAACAACTAACGTACCTGAAGAAACATTTAATCTAAATTTTAAATGATTAATTCTTAGAAACAAAACTATTTACTTTTCAAAGCAGTGTGTTGTCGGAGGATCAGCAAATGTTTCAAATGGTTTGTTCATTGAACTCAGGTCTTGAAAAACTATTTTTAAGAATCATATCCCCTCTGATGTGGGTTTTTAAAAACACAGCTGCACTTGAACATCAGGAGGTCTTATTTACTGTGAGAAAACGTGTGCATATTTTTAAACACCATTGCTTTCCTGGTTTCATCCTCTGACGGTTATTTTAAACATATAACAAAATTTTTTATATGTTATTGACTTGAATTATTTTCTCTTTTCAGTGATTTAAATGAAACTAGCACTGAATGGTAAGTTGGATTTTTTATGTACCGGTACATTGTTTTGTCTCACTTGTTTGTCTGTATAAAATCATTTAAAAAGGAAATACTCCTTTCTAATTAGGTGATTATTATTATTAATATTATTAATATTAGGTGGAAACAACCTGTTCTTATGTGAAGGTTTCAGAAATGCATCTGTAATGTTTTTACAGGAAGCAAGAAAGTCATATTAGACATTTTTATTTATTTATTTTTACCTTGTTTTATAGAACTGGTGCTAAATAAACTACATAAAAAGTCACTTTATAAAACATAAAAATAAAAACTCTTAAACCACGACCTTGTGTATGAGCGTGCTGTGGACAGATGCAGTCTCAGAACAGGTGTCAAACACGGAGGTGGAAGGCTGATGATACAGGCTGGTCTTAGAGCCACAGCACCTGGGCGTCATGCATTCTGACGTGAACCCATCTGGGTCTGTTTTGATCCAAAACTGACTCACAGCAGCAGCAGATCTGCAGCAGGACTAAATGTTGACACAGCTGATTAAAATGTGTTTCTGAGGTCGAATTTGTCTCGTTTTGAAACTTGTCAAGAACCAGAGAGAAGATTTTTTTTGTACACTGTGTCTGAACCATACGGTAAATCAGCAGTGAATCGGAGCAAAAAACAACAAAAAAACTTTGAAACTTTGAAATACTTTGTAGCAACACATGTCAACAATGTACAGGTATTGACTTAATGGTGCCTTCAAGTATAACCTGCAAATTTGATAATCCACACTGAAATAGTAGCTATTTAAATATAATCAGAAAAAATGAAGGTTAAAATTTCTATTTATTATCATTTGGCAATTTTCTCACAAATATGTGTTTTTATTACATGATGTTACCAAAACATTAGTAAGTTCTATCAACATTTTAAAAATGCTTCTCATGTGATGGTTGATTTACTGGGATTTCTGCAAGTTTTATCAAAAACACATCCACTGGTTCAGGATATATTTTGCTAAAACAAAAACTCACAGAAAGTCATGAGCAAAACTATTTTTCACCTGCTGCTGAATGTGAAAGGACAAATTAAAAAAAGGTGGCATTTGACATTATATAAAAATCAAATAACAGAAATACGTCACACAATCTCATGAATGTTTGTGACACATTTTTATATTTCAGCCTGTTTGATCAGTTTTTGGTCTTTCTCCACTTTTAGAAAAAACCCATCACTAACAGCTTCTTACATTTTATTTGTCAAGACATTTTGGAGTAAAATGGCTGTTTCAGTGGTCCACATCTGTTTCTGAGTACTGTAATTGTGAAATTAAGCATTTTTTAGAGTCAGTTTATACCAAATAAACTCTAACAAAATACCTGAAACCAGAACTTCCTGGTTCTGTCTGTAGTTGACTGACGTGTAGATATATATCCACATTAGAATATAAAGGTATTACTAAATAATGGTGTCTATAAAATGCTTTCCTGACATTGAATTCCCTTTTAACTATTAGCACCATAAAACCTACCTGTATACAGTCGGGTACTCCTGTGCTGTCCATGCGACTGGCCACGTTGACTGTGTTTCCCCAGATGTCGTACTGAGGCTTCCGAGCCCCAATAACTCCCGCCACCACTGGCCCGATGTTCAGACCTGCTCAGTAAACACACAAAGATGGATCACAGTGACATGAGCTGCTCTGAACGTGTCTCAGAGGGCTTTCTGCTTCCCGTTCCTCACCTATCTTCATCTGGAAGTTGTTGAAGGAATGCTCGTTGATGTATTTCATCTGTTCTCTGAGTCTCATGGCGTAGTCTGCCAGCGCAGTAATATGAGTGCGACCCTCTTTGTCATACGTAGAGTCGTTAAGGCCGGAGGCCGCCATGTACGTGGAGCCAATGGTCTTGATCTTCTCTAGCTGCCTGTACTTCTCTTCACTGATGATCTGAGGTGTTAAGAAAAGACAGATGAAGATTCTTGACTCCCAAAGATCTAGGCTCAGCTTAAAAACAACAACAAAACAGTTTTTACCTCATCGAAATCTGCGATGATCTCGTTAAGCAGCCGGAGACACTCCACTCCTTCGTTGTTGGCCTCTAGCTCCACGTAGAACTCTGAGAAGTTGCTGATGGAGGCGAACATGACGGCCACACACTCGCAGGACTGGTAGTACAGCTCGTCGTTGCGCCGCTCTCGAGCCAAGAAGTGAGCAGCTACGTCCTTGGGTAGGATGTTATGAAGGAGGCGACGGTTGTAGGCCTGCAGCTCCTCCATATCCTCCTTCTCCTCGGTGGCCTGAGAGTGAGGGTGGTTAAGAAGATTTGAGCAGCCTTTACGAAATAAACGTGGACAAACAGAACATCTGTGGACCAAATGTGTTCGAACTCTGGAACCTGTACCTGTAACTTCCAAAGGAAGTCGAGGCGTGCGGTGGACTCGACCTGCTGTGCGTGCAGGTACAGAGCCAGGACAAAGACTGTGAGGATCACTGGAGTCATGACCCGGAGGGACACTTTGGTCACAACAAATGGGCTGAAAATGACCAAACAGAGTTTAAATAAAGTAAAAATTTACAGTTTCAAGCAAAAAAAAAAGAAAAGAAAATATAAAGAACAATATATATGTATATATATTTTCTTTTTTTTTTCTTTTTAAAGAATATTCAAAACCTTCAATTAGGTAAGGATTACAATCTGTTTGAAATTAAGCATCTTACCACTGGTTTGTAGTTTCATTGAAACTGGACCTAAAATAAAAATAAATCCTGATGAGAACAACTGAAGTTAAAAAATCTATTATTTTAATGATCTTATAAAATAATAAAACAAATATTGACATCAATGTTTCAATTAATATTTAAACAAGATGGAAAAGTAGAGTCTAGTTTTAGCCTCTTTTAGTTTTTAGTTTGAACCCAGTCAGCCACAACCTGACTGAGAGGAGGAAGACAAACGTTCCTGAAGATCGTATCACACAGAAAACACTTTCCAACAAGACAAATTATATTTCCTGTGAAAATGCAGGACAAATGCTTATTGCTGAATGATTTTAGCTGAAAG
>JBBPBX010008303.1:18323-31640 GCA_038048925.1 Garcialebias charrua | reverse complement strand
ATCATAACGCTTAGGCCGAGCTAGGCTTCTAGCTCTGACCTTGTATTGATTGGGAAGGCATGCGTTCGCGCCCCGCTCTCCCAATAATTCTTGCTGGCAGCATAACGGTGCCGGCATCGCTAGCTCTGGCCTTGATCTAACTGGTGGAGGTGTGCGTTCGTGGCCCCCTCCCCCAATCATTGTCACCGGCATCATAACAGTGCCGGCATCATAACAATTAGGTCGAGCTAGGCTCTAGCTCTGACCTTGTATTGATTGGTGAAGGCAAGCGTTAGTGCCTCCTCTCCCAATTATCTTTTACCAACATTCATACGGTTGGACTAGGCGTCAACTGGGGGCCAAGCCGTGGGAAGCGACCGGACTCTCCTCCACACCCATGCCTGAGCTGGCTGCGGAGGAGGATATGTTATCATTGGTTGCCTCTGCCTCTCACTTCTAGGTGAAGAGGAGGAACAGTCACGTGTCAGAGACTGGTTAATTTTCCTCATCCCGGACTAGAGATAGTGGTCAGGTGATGACTCTATGCAGGACGGCCCGGAGGCAACTGCGGCTACAGATCCTGCAACCAGAGTACAGTAGTCCACCCCTGGAGGTGCTTTCTTCGGGTGTGGACGGGCCCCTCCTTTCTTTTCTGTCCCTCCATCAGAGGAGTACCTGAGGGAGTACATGGTCCGTAATGTCCCAGTGGTGCCGGGGGAGTTATTTGGTTCGGCTGCCTTGGAGGCACTTGAACAGACCATCCAGGCACAACGGATGAGGTAGCAACTCTCGAGTCTTAGCAAGGCAATGCCCTCTCTACCTCCTTGGCATCCAAGGTGCCCGTTGGCTGATCCTAGGGTTTGGCCGCCATCTTGGCGTCATGATTGTACAGTTTTTTTTTACCCTCATGTGGTCAGCAAAGAGCCAACGGATGCCTTCGTGAGTCGGTCCACCAACCGGCTGTGCAGGTTCGGACCAGGGACTCTGGCTGCCGCTCCCCCTCGGCCCTTTGTAGCCGTGGAGGGAGACGGTGATGCCACCAGGCCGACCGTTGAGTTTCTCTTCCTCCAGCAGCTCAGTTACTGGGCTGTTCACACCAGGGACCCATGAGTGGTTGCCATTCTGACCCTTGGGTACCGGCCACAGTTCCGACACGAGCCTCACATCTCACGTTGGGTCAGAATAATTGTAATTGCCGACCCTGTGAAAGCTACCCAGAAGCTGTTACTAGACTTGCTTCCTTGGGCAAAGGGACGACGGGTTTCGTCCCATTTTACACCTGATGGGACTCAACTGGTACCTAAGGGTGCTGCCCTCCTGTTCATGACAGCAGAGGTCTTTCAAGCTGTCAAGTAGGGGGAATAGTTCATAACTATAGACATGAAGAGGCTTATTTTCTGGTGCCTATTGCGACGGAGCATCGCCGCTCTCTCAGGATTGCATTTTGGGGTCATCACTGGCAGCTCTGGATACTCTCATTTGGGCTCTCCCTTTCCCAGAGTGTTCACTCAGTGCATGAAGACAGCCCTCTCTCCTGCAGGCCTTCGGAGTGAAGGTTCTGCCGAACTTGTATGATTGGCTTCTCTGCACCCTGTTTCAGGCCTGTGCCTTTCGTGACACGACCCGCCTGCTCACTCAGGTGTCCAGTTGGGCCTTAATGTCAACCTGGAGTAGAGCTGCCTGATCCTTTTCCAAACTAACACCTTTCTTGGGTGATTTTGCATTCACCCTCCATGAGAGCTTGCTCATCCACTATGGGGTGGGCGGCATATTCCAGTTGGTTAGTCAACTCCTTTACGCCCCTTTCTCTAATTTTGTTGGGGGGACTGATATGGCACCCCAGTCATCAATGTCTTCGGCTGTGGGTGTGGCCACTGCAAGGCTAGGACAGCAACTGACTGGAGTTTCGAGCCTTGTCAGACGCACCATCCTGGGCGCCAGGACAACATCTACTCGTCAGCAAGACAGAAACAAACGGTGTCTTGTTCTCCCAATGGTGTCTGATCAATGAGGATCCAGTCTCCTGTACAGCAGTGTTTTTCAACCAGTGTGCCGTGGAACACCAGTGTGCCGCAAGAGATTGTCTGGTGTGCCGTGTACAATTAGTAAATTATGAAATTTTTATTAACTGGTGTAATTTCCTTACCGCGCGATAGGTGGCAGTATAGAGCATAGCGTCGCACATTAAAACAAGAGAAGTAGCGGTGCATGAACGTGACGTGAGCAGTGAGCAAAACAAACCAACAGCGAGGATCTTCTCAAACAAACAGCGATGGAAAACTTTTTCAAAAGAAAAAATACTAAATCCGGTCTGGTCCCTGGACAAAATTCGGACCCAGATGAAGGCCCAAGTGGAAATCAGAAGAAGGCAGAAACCGTGAACGTGAGACTGTACAGTAAGGCTTACATCTCTTTTGGATTTACTTTTAGCTATTTTGACATTGCTCCCATTTTCCACAACATATCTGTGCAAAGTGAGCTTCTCCAGCCTAACTGCCATGAAAACTAAAAGCAGAGAGTGACTGAGAGCTGTTGAGGAAGAGCTTTGTGTGTGTTTTGCTTCAATTCCTGCCAGAATATCAGCTTTGTGTTCATCCAAACAGGCACAGGTTTGTTCAGGTTTATTTGAAGGCATGTTAAGTGCAGTTTCATCCTCTTTAATTTTAAGACCACATTGTTATAGCACTGTTCAGGTGTATTTGAAGGCATGTTAAGTGCAATTTCATCCTCTTTAATTTTAAGACCACATTGGTGTGGCACTGTTCAGGTGTATTTGAAGGCATGTTAAGTGCATTTCATCCTCTTTAATTTTAAGACCACATTGGTGTGGCACTGTTCAGGTGTATTTGAAGGCATGTTAAGTGCAATTTCATCCTCTTTAATTTTAAGACCACATTGGTGTGGCACTGTTCAGGTGTATTTGAAGGCATGTTAAGTGCAGTTTCATCCTCTTTAATTTTAAGACCACATTGGTGTGGCACTGTTCAGGTGTATTTGAAGGCATGTTAAGTGTAATTTCATCCTCTTTAATTTTAAGACCACATTGGTGTGGCACTGTTCAGGTGTATTTGAAGGCATGTTAAGTGCAGTTTCATCCTCTTTAATTTTAAGACCACATTGGTGTGGCACTGTTCAGGTGTATTTGAAGGCATGTTAAGTGCAGTTTCATCCTCTTTAATTTTAAGACCACATTGGTGTGGCACTGTTCAGGTTTATTTGAAGGCATGTTAAGTGCAATTTCATGTTAAGTGCAATTTGAAATAAGAAATATAAAACATGATAAAAATACATTTTTGTGTTCATTTCATTCCTATTCAAGACACTTTGATAAGAATGACTATATATTTAATATAGGCGGATACAGTGTATCTATGTTTACAATTTTGGTTGGTGGTGTGCCTCGGGATTTTTTCAATGAAAACACTGTGCCTTGGCTCAAAAAAGGTTGAAAAACACTGCTGTACAGTACCCATCATCTGGAGTTTCTCCAGCCTCTCCTTACTAAGGGTCGCTCTCCCTCGACTCTTAGTTTGTTACGGCAATATCATATACCACGCCGGCATCGATGGCCGTGCGGTGGGAAGCCATGACATAGTCTCTCTTCTCTGCATGGTGCCAATACGTTACATCCGCCGACAATTACACGAGCACCAGTTTGGCAGATGCCCTTAGTTCTCAAAACTCTGTGCCCCCCTCTGTTCGAACTTCTAACACAGGCAAACCCCAAATGGTTTCATGTAAGATGGCTTTTTGTTGGCTGTGGCCTCAACAAGGGGGTAGACGAGCTACAGGATCTCTCTCAGCTCCTCATGCCTCAGGTGGGACCCTGAGGGCTCGGACGTTACCTTGTGGCCAAACACTACATTTGTACCAAGGCGTTATCTCACTCTAACTGTAACCAACCGTTGAGGCTGACACGTTTTCAGCCTACACCTGGCAAGGGGTCTGGACTATTGTGCCCCAGTGAGAGCACTGGTGGTATACGTTACAGCTACTACCGCTATGTAAGGTTCAGACCAGCTGTCTGTGTCTTACGGAGGCCTAAGCTCTCCTCTTTCCAAACAGCGCTTCTCCCACTGGATCATGGATGTCATTTGCCATGTCTACGCCACGGGGCACGACCCCCTGCCGGTCAGCGTGAAGGCACATTCTGCTAGGAGCGTGTCCACTTCCTGAGCTGCCATGAAAGGGATCCCAAGGGAAGCAATATGTGCTGTCGCATCATCGGCTTCCCCAAGCACATTCACCAGATTCTACCGGGTTAACGTGGCCACCCCTCATCCCAGACCAGGGGTCTCTGCAGGGGTCCTCTGGGCCTCCTCAGTGAGGTAGGTGCTCAGGATTCCTCATGACATTGTTGGTATTAGTCATTCAGTGCTTTCAGCACCGCCCTCTGGCGGTAAGGAGGGATGAAATAGAACTAGTTACATATGTAACTACGGTTCTATGAATCCCGGATGACCGCCAGAACTTTTCTGTCACTCAGAATCCTTGCTTTCCACGAGAAGATTCTGTAGGAGCAGAGTCGCAGATGACGCTAGGCTATATAGCCTCTGATTGGTCATCCGGTCACACACGTGCGTGTGACATCGTTGTTATTATTACTCGGAACAGCGCAAGCACAAAGGGAACATTCAGTGCTTTCAGCACTGCCCTCTGGCGGTCATCCGGGATTCATAGAACCGTAGTTACAAGTACATACGTAACTTTCGTTTCTGAAACAGAGAAAACCAGCCTGAAAGGTTTAGTTTGCATGTCACCTTGAGAACTGTGAACTTTGTGTTTAATTAATCTGTGTCTAAGAAGTGTTGACAGTTGGCCTCAGTCATGAAGGTTTGTGGGCACTGACTGGTGTGTCTTTAGACCAGAGGCAGACCCAGTAAATCAACCATCACATGAGAAGCATTTTTAAAATGTTGATAGAACTTACTAATGTTTTGGTAACATCATGTAATAAAAACACATATTTGTGAGAAAATTGCCAAATGATAATAAATAGAAATTTTAACCTTCATTTTTTCTGATTATATTTAAATAGCTACTATTTCAGTGTGGATTATCAAATTTGCAGGTTATACTTGAAGGCACCATTAAGTCAATACCTGTACATTGTTGACATGTGTTGCTACAAAGTATTTCAAAGTTTCAAAGTTTTTTTGTTGTTTTTTGCTCCGATTCACTGCTGATTTACCGTATGGTTCAGACACAGTGTACAAAAAAAATCTTCTCTCTGGTTCTTGACAAGTTTCAAAACGAGACAAATTCGACCTCAGAAACACATTTTAATCAGCTGTGTCAACATTTAGTCCTGCTGCAGATCTGCTGCTGCTGTGAGTCAGTTTTGGATCAAAACAGACCCAGATGGGTTCACGTCAGAATGCATGACGCCCAGGTGCTGTGGCTCTAAGACCAGCCTGTATCATCAGCCTTCCACCTCCGTGTTTGACACCTGTTCTGAGACTGCATCTGTCCACAGCACGCTCATACACAAGGTCGTGGTTTAAGAGTTTTTATTTTTATGTTTTATAAAGTGACTTTTTATGTAGTTTATTTAGCACCAGTTCTATAAAACAAGGTAAAAATAAATAAATAAAAATGTCTAATATGACTTTCTTGCTTCCTGTAAAAACATTACAGATGCATTTCTGAAACCTTCACATAAGAACAGGTTGTTTCCACCTAATATTAATAATATTAATAATAATAATCACCTAATTAGAAAGGAGTATTTCCTTTTTAAATGATTTTATACAGACAAACAAGTGAGACAAAACAATGTACCGGTACATAAAAAATCCAACTTACCATTCAGTGCTAGTTTCATTTAAATCACTGAAAAGAGAAAATAATTCAAGTCAATAACATATAAAAAATTTTGTTATATGTTTAAAATAACCGTCAGAGGATGAAACCAGGAAAGCAATGGTGTTTAAAAATATGCACACGTTTTCTCACAGTAAATAAGACCTCCTGATGTTCAAGTGCAGCTGTGTTTTTAAAAACCCACATCAGAGGGGATATGATTCTTAAAAATAGTTTTTCAAGACCTGAGTTCAATGAACAAACCATTTGAAACATTTGCTGATCCTCCGACAACACACTGCTTTGAAAAGTAAATAGTTTTGTTTCTAAGAATTAATCATTTAAAATTTAGATTAAATGTTTCTTCAGGTACGTTAGTTGTTTGACATTGAAGCCTGTCAGCATCTGACTGTGTGCAAACGGTGACAACAAACTGCTGACGGCCTTCATGAGGACGCGTCTAAAGTCTCAGCAGGTTTTCAGGTTTCTCACGGAGGTGTCTTGTAGCTTGAATTTTAACCACGCTCAACAAAATCTGCGATATAGTTACTCTCAAAATAATTGCAGAGTTGTTGCGGGTGTCTCAGTCAAGTTCCTGCACTAGAGCTGAATTTTATTTTAGCTAATTTCCAACTGTTTATTCAGATGCTGCTTAATGGAAATATGTACGAGTTTGTAACGAAGCGTGCACCAAGGTTTGAAAAAACAACCTCCTGCAGAGCTTCAGCTTCACTGAAGGTTTTCTTCTTATGACACCTGTGGACCTGTGCAGGACCAGAAGCTTACTCCACTCAGATAAGTGGAAATAGGATTAGTGGCCTTTTACTGCAGCTGATTGCACAACAACAGCTCTGTGATGTCATCAGATATAGATGTCTGGGGGTTCACCTTCATCACACTAATTATTAGATAAAGTTTTTTGTTTATTTTCTCCCACAAAACGCAGTGGCACAGCTCGCTCGCAACTAAAAAAGTTAAAACATCCCAAATCCCCCACCACTGCAGATGAACGGAGAAGATCAATCCATGACTGAGGCATCACCTGTTCAGGCAGCACTGTTAGATATGAAGGAGCATAAAGAAATGTCTTTACAATGCTTAGCTATGTTTGGAGGTTCCAGCAGTACAGCATAAGGACCAGGCTGAAGCTGTACCCAGCTACACAGAGGAGAGTGTTGGAGGAACCTCAACCAGCACAGAACACTGAGAATTTTCTGGCCCAACCCAACTCTAACAAACAGCTGTTTGCTCGTTGTCTTTAAGACAGCATGGAGGCCATCATCATGAGAAGGTGAAGGATTGAGCATGTGCTTAGAGAAACCCTGGTAACATGACCCCCACAGTCCCACACTGGACGCCAGAAGGCAAGCCCAGGAGAGGCAGACCAAAGAACACCTGGAGACTAACGATAGAGGTAGAGCCACACCTGAGGTACCATTCAGATGCTGGGCCAGGACAGGAGTGGAGGATCTTTTTACTGCCCTTCATAGCAGTGAATAACAAGTGAATAACTAAAGAAAGCTGCCTATCTATGGGAGGAGGGGTAACAGGAGGACAGAGAAGGAGCAGCAGCCACCACCCTAACAGGTTATATAGTATTATTTATTGTTAAATCTGTATGTTTTATTTTTCATTTAACTTAGCATTATTTATACTTACTAATGTCCCTTTTTTGAATCTTCCCAAGGGATCAATAAAGTTGTATCTAATCTAATATAATCTTGTTTTCTCACAATTTTGAGTCTCCAACTTGTCTCCAACAGTAGCAGCCCTGTGAGAAACCGGCATGACACCAAGTTCTAAACGTTTCCACCCAAACTGAGTCAAGGCTAAGGCGCTGCTTCAAACGCCTCGTGCCGTTGAACTTACATGGCATTGGAGGTGACAAAGAGGTCTGCGTTGTCCAACAGGGCTACTTGTGGCCACTCCACCAGCAGCAGGAAGGTGAGCTGGATGAACAGCATGAGGGCCAGCTTCCCTATGCTGCTGATTTGCAGGAACACGGAACAGGCGAGCAGCGTCAGCAGCACACTGTAGCTGAAATACTGATGCAAACAGGAGACGGCAGCGAAACACGTCAGCAACCAGCGATCTCCGAGAAGCACAAATGCAAATATGAAGTTTTCCTTCAGAAACGTCCACAGCGGGAACACAAAGAGTAACGCACACCTCAGGAAACGGGCAGGAAGGACCTTGGCTTGGACAAATCTCTAGACCCCCTTCGACGGACACGTTCAAGCTGCAGATCAGACATGGCGTCACCAGGGCCATGGAGGTGTTCAGCTTCTCTGCGACACATTCCGACAAGCTTGTGGTGTCGCAGGCGAACTGCAGCCAAACGTCCGCACACAACCAAAGAATCACTTCCTGAACAGAAACCTGTCTCTTTGTTTGACTTACAAAACCTTACCATGTTAATGAAGGCAGAGATGAAGACCAGGATGATGGAGAACACACCCACCAGGGTGCTGTTGGTGCGAGACTGGACAATCTTCTTTGAGACAGTTTGCATTGCACCAGGAAAGAGCTGCAAAAATGAACAAAGGAGGTTTTTACTTTGAACAAAATAAAAACATACAATCAAAGCTTTAACGTCCAGTTGAGATCATTACCTTGATGCAGGAGTATATGGCACAGATGAAGAGGATGTTGGCGAGGATGATGAATATACTGATGTAGATTCCCAGCATTACTGGAGTGCTGCAGGGAAGAAAACATAATGTTAACAGTTTTAAAGGAAGAGGTATGCTTGACAACTGTGAAGTAGAAAATAATCCAGTTAAAGCATTGTGCATCAAGTCATATCAGGTTGTGAGTGGAAGAAGCTACTTTCCATAGGAAATGTCACACGACTCTCAGTTGGAGCACTTTTACATCTTTATTAGTACAAAAACGCTTTGGATGAGTCCAAAACATCAGCAGTTGCAATAAAAAATATCAGCCTGCATTACAATTAGGACTGGACAATAATTCAATATCAATATATGTCACAATATACTTTTATTCAATAACGGTGTTATGAGTTTTAAGCACATTTTCGATATTTTGATATGGTTACAGCATTTCACTGACGCATTTCTTTTTCTCTTCGGATTGAACCCGAACAGAAAAAGCCGTGACACAACTACGTTAAGTGTGTGGTGACGTCCACCACACACACAGCTCGAGTCCAGGAGTCAGCAGTAGCAGGCTAGGCTAATCTCCAACGCACGTTACGTTTTCGCTTCAAAATGAGTTCCCATGACCGTCAGAATGTGACTGAACAAACTTTCACAAGCGAAGAGAAAGCAGATGACATCACTGATAAGAGAGGAAAGATTAATTCAGTGGTGTGGAAGTGGTTCGGCTCTCTAAGATCTGATAACCTGCAGGTTTCAGTGTGCGGCAAAATGTGACAGAGTTGTTCCAACTAGCGGTGGGAACATGTCTAACCTGTTCCACTTGATAAAATATGCTGAGAGTCAGAAGATGAAGCACAATAAAGTTTGAGCCAACATGTCCCTGAAACAACACCCCCAGATGTATCAAAAGAGAAACACACGCAGCAAACGTTAGGATGATGTTATTTAAAGTTAAAACTATTAATATTGACAAAGTTTAGAGTTTTATGTTTATTTGACTGTGATTTCAAATTTCTTTGAAGACTAAATACAAATAAAAGGTGAACATTAATTTATTTGTACAGTTTATACAGTTTTTCTGAGGCTTTTATATCGTTTATATTGATATCGATATTATATCGTTATCGACTGAAATTAAGAAATATATTGTGATAAAAGTTTTGGCCATATCGTCCAGCTCTATATTATGTTTATGTTTATAATAATAATAATAATAATAATAATAATAATAATAATGAATTCAATTTATAACGCACTTTTCATTAATGAAAATCTCAAAGTGCTACAAGGTGCAACATAATTAAATGTCAATAAAACAAGTAAAAAAACAAGTAAAATCAATAACAATATCAACTAAGATCAAAAGTAGAATCATGAGGAGGTAGAGTATGCTCGGTCGAAAAGAAAGGTCTTCAAGCCGCTCTTAAAGTCAACCACAGACTGTGGGGCTCTCAGACAGTCAGGAAGAGAGTTCCACAGGCGGGGGGCAGCCACACTGAAAGCCCGGTCTCCCATGGTCCTTAATTTGGTTCTCGGAATGTGAAGGAGATTACTGTTCTGTGACCGCAGCGACCGGGTGGATGAGTATGGAATAAGAATATCCTTCAGATAATCTGGTGAAGCTCCATGTAAGCATTGATGTGTAATGAGAGCAGTTTTGTACTGAATTCTGTAGGCGACAGGAAGCCAATGAAGGTTATGGAGAATGGGCGTAATATGTTCAAATTTACGAACTCTCAACAAGATCCTTGCTGCACTGTTTTGAATATATTGAAGTTTCTGAAGGTTTTTGCCAGGGATTCCAATAAACAGGGAGTTGCAGTAGTCGAGCCTGGAGGAGACAAAAGCATGGACGAGCTTCTCAGCATCAGGAAAAAGAGATGGGCGAAGTCTGGAGATGTTTCGAAGATGGAAGAAGCAAGTTTTAAACAGATGCTTAATGTGATTTTCAAATGTAAGATGAGAGTCCATTTTTATTCCAAGATTAGTAACAGAGGTGGAGAGGGGGATGTCTTGTCCAGAAAAGGAAAGTGTTGTTATAGGAGATGTTTGTACCTGGTGAGGGGTGCCAATCAGTATGGCCTCAGTCTTGGAGCAGTTTAATTGAAGAAAGTTCTGATTCATCCATGCCCTAATTGCCTCCAGGCAGGCAGAGAGGGCAGTGAGTGAAGATGGAGATGACAAGGTGGAAGATGAGGATGCTCCAGTCCTGATGTAAAGCTGTGTATCGTCGGCATAACAGTGAAAAGAAATGTTGAACTGATTAATAATTTGACCTAAAGGCAGCATGTAAAGGGAAAACAGCAGGGGCCCCAGAACCGACCCCTGAGGGACACCACAGGAGACACAGACTGTCTGGGACGTGGCGTTGCCAAGACTAACACATTCCAGCCTATTGGAGAGGAAAGATTTGAACCAGTCCAGGACGGTGTCGCAGAGACCGACCTCCACATGAAGACGGTGGAGGAGGATACTATGGTCCACAGTGTCGAAGGCTGCAGTGAGGTCAAGGAGGACAAGGATGGAGGGAGAGCCAGTGTCAGCAGCCAAGAGGACATCATTGGTAACCCTCAGCAATGATGTCCTCTTGGCTGCTGACGTTTATTAAATATTACAATTAAATACAAAGACAATTTAAAAAACAGCAAATTTGTTCGAGCACGTCAGCAAACGTCACTTTAAGGAGCTTCATATGAAGCAAACAAAAACTGATTCTTTGTTTCTGGTTCTTCAGCTCTGACTCTAATGTGTACTATACAATATGCCTGAGTGACAAACGTACAATATTATCAGAAAAATAAAGTTAGAGAGGAAAACATTTTTCATTGATGCAACAATATAGTTTTTTAAGTTGAGGTCTGGACCTCGCTGAGGGTCGTGAAACACCAAGTGGTCGGTCTTGAGAGGATTTTCAGAAATTTTTATTTTAAGTATCTAACGCCAACATTTTAACCAAACGATTAAACAAGATCAAACCCGCACATTTCTATTGTTTAATAAGACATTACGCTAGTATACTTTAAGCAGCAATAGTTGTGATCAAAAGCCTTATCTGTCCATGAGTGGAAACCCCTTTAACTAGAATACACGATTAAAAAAGACATAAACAGAAAAACTGCAATAGGTGGGAGTAGCAAGTAGCAACAAGTTGTCCATACTAGTTAAAATAAATTAAATAAAACTGCTGTTTTGTGATTCTGTCTCATGTTACAATTTTCACCAAGACATTAAATGGTGATAAGCAAAGCAAATAAAATAAAATGTGTAACTCTACAAACAGAATATTCTGCTGTTTTCCATTAAAACTAAATACCCTCTGGAAAAAATGCTGTCGATGCAGCACAAAGACAATCTCTGTCCTGAAAACTGAGCGCAGGCTGTAAAAAAAACACCAAATGTGAAGCCACAACAACTTCCAGTGCTGATGGAACAGATTTACTCCCTCATGGACGCACCCCGAGAGGAAATTAAGTCTCAACTGGAACACACTGATCTAAGAAATCATCAGAGTTGAATCTCTGGATTTTCAAGATTGAATAACTTGATTGGACAAAAGAAATCAACAAGCTGATTCAGTAGAAATATCTCCAGACGACGGAGCGCTGTCAGCCTTTGGGTGGTCTTGTGTTTTAATGAATCAAGCTTCAGATCTGAGAGCACCTCAAAAATATTGATTCAAAAGTTTAAATTATGAGGTTTAATAATCAGATCATTTAATCATCAGACCGTCCTTTAACTTTATCACAATCAGAAGTCGACCAAATTACATACCGGCTGAAACATACTTGTAAATGACTACTAAATTCTCCTTGTTCATTGGTCCAACAGTGACATCTAGTGGTTAATTTATGCTTTTATTTTCTAAAGAACGTTAGATTTTCCTTGTGTATTCTGTGGTTGCCTAGCAACATCCTGCGCGATGAGACTGCGTTAGTTTATGAAGAAACCCAGAGAAAATCTTCAAAATAGCGCCCTCGGAAAGCAGAATGAGGTACAAATATATGTAATTGTGATTTGTGATAAGAAATGTTATTTGTTTATTTAAGAAGAAGTAGAACGTCGTGGTTTATTTGTTTAAAAACGAAACTGTAACGAGTTAAAGGACCCAACGTATTCTTTTGTGTATAACTGAAGATTGATATGTTGGTTTTATACATGTCCAACGGTTCTGTATTATTTTGTTTTATACTACAGTTTTCACGGTGTCAATGAGAAGAAAAGTCAAGATTAAACTGCACCCGTTTGAAACTCCCTGCGTCTGGCTGTTCAATCCGAGAGGCAGCTACAATACTGTTCATTAAAAATGTTGTCCACCATAAAGTAGTCAATCTTTTCTCAAATGTTTTTAAATCTTAGTTTGAAACAAAAATATTACATTTAAACAACTTTTTTCATTGTAGCTTCATAAGGATCTTTAGTTTCACTAAAATGTGCAATTCCATCCATCATCTTTATTCTCTTCTTCCTTTTCGGGTCGCGGGGGTCACTGGTGTCCATATCCAGCAGTCACTGTGCGAGAGGCTGGGGACACCCTGGACAGGTCTCCAGCTTCTCCAGCACCACAGGGACACAGAGAGACAAACAAGACAAACAACTCTCTCTCACACCTAGAGACAATTTAGAGTTACCAATCAGTCTAACATGCATGGTTTTGGTCTGTGGGAGGAAACTGGAGTACCTGGAGAAAAGCCACGCAGCACAGAGAGAACATACAAACTCCACACAGAAAGACCCCTGGCCAGGATTTGAATCAGGGATCAGGGCGACCTGCTCACTGAGAGGTGGCGGCTCTACCAACTGCGCCACCGTGCTGCCCACTTTGCAAATCTTTTTTTTGAAATCAACAATTTTTTTTATTTTATGGATTTTTTTTTAAAGAAACAGTAAACGTCATTTTCTCTTTAGGATTCTCTTT
>JBBPBX010008303.1:0-18115 GCA_038048925.1 Garcialebias charrua | reverse complement strand
TGGAGGCTGCACAGTTGCAGAGAGAAAAGCTCTACAGAGAGTGGTGAAGGCTGCACAGAAGTCTGTGGGAGTCAGTCTCCCCACCATCACAGACATTTACACCTCCAGATGCAGAAAAAGAGCCACCTGCATCATGAAAGACCTCACTCACCCAGCACACTCACTCTTTGCACCACTCCCCTCGGGACGGAGGTTGAGGAGCATCAAATGTAGAACCACTAGACTGAGAAACAGCTTCTACCCTGAGGCTGTCAGACTCATGAATAAATAAATAATAAGAATAAACACTGCAAAATGTCACATCATACTGATACTGTACTGATCTGTTTCTTGTTGCTGCGTTCATCTGTGACCATCTGTTTCTTGTTGCTGCGTTCATCTGTGACCATCTGCTCATGTTCGTGCTGCTGTTTATAATGATGTTTTTCTACTACATTAGGGCTTAGTGTATTACTAGCTGATGTGATGTCTCTCTTAGTTAATCCTAGATGTTATTATTGTATTTCTCTTGCATTTGTTGTTGGATGTAACTGGGACCCTGTGTACATAATCTCGTTTTCAACACATGTACTACATGCGGTGCAAATGACAATAAATTCTCTCTGACTCTGACTCTGACTCTGATATAAGACTGATCACAGCCCTCCTGACACTGAACAGCATACACAATGTTACTCTGTTTTTGCCGGGGGACTGGATCTTTGGGATGAACCAGTTTTTGCCGTAATGTATTTTGAGGTTTAAAAGCCACTGGGACGTTGTGTTTAGAAAATAAACGTCTCAATGTCTCTGAAACCCCTGCAACATATGCTATTTATAAGACTGAGCTGAACCCAGCACCTCAGACTGAGGAAGTCTTTCGGACGAAAGACGAAACGTTTCTACAATTTTTTGCTTTGTTTTTTTTTTGTTTTGTTTTTTGATTGTCCAGAGGACCAGACTTAGCTTTTTTAGATTTTTCTACCTGGATTATTGAGCATGCATCAGGGTATAAATGTATTATATATACAGTACTGTATATGGGTGTGTACTAAGATGTTATGCATTTATATGAACTAAACACACGTCATTATCTTGATTGTCTGCTCTCTGCATGAATTCTCAAAATGTATTATATATGTAGGGTAATGTATTATGATATAATATAATATAAATGTATTATATATACAGTACTGTATATGGGTGTGTACTAAGATGTTATGCATTTATATGAACTAAACACACGTCATTATCTTGATTGTCTGCTCTCTGCATGAATTCTGAAGATGTACTTTTTAAACAGGTGCAGATCAGACACTGATCACTGTGATTAGCTGCAACTAGCAGAGACTGAATAAACACAGACCACTGCTGTTAAAACTATTTAAATGTCAGCATCTAAGATCTTCTGTTCAGTTTGTCTGGAGTTTAATCAAGCTGCTCTGAGATCTTCAAGCTCTGGAGAAAGCTGCAGGCATCTTTACAAAAATAACTCCTACATTGACAAATACTTTAAGCTTTTAAGACAGTTTAGTTTAACAATCTGACAACTTTTTTTCGCTCAACAATCTATAATCTATACTTCAACTTGAATTGCTGCAATGCATTTATGTGTACCGGGAGGAGAAAAGGTGACAAAAATGTTGAACGTGTGGAGAAGTATTGCAAACTGGATATGAAACTGAGATGAGGTCTGGCTACCGGCCTAAACCACAACATGCATCATTCCAGTTTGATGAAAACTGTCTGCAGGCAAATAGTACAGCTTCAACACGGGGACACAAAATACACTTGCTGCATGAGCAGCTTCCTCTCCCCGTTTGGTCCATGGCCTGAGGCCTTTTTCTGTCGGGCAATCAAAAAAAGGGTGGACATTACTTATAGAGTTATAATAATACAATAATACTGTCACGCACCATGCAAAGGTGGAATTACATGAAATGTACAAAGAGAAAGTGATTTTGGCGCAAAATGAGAAAAAAGAGGAGGGGAAAGGTCGGCGGTGGATGTTCAGCTTTCTGCCGTCTGATCTCCACAACTCCTCTAATCACAGTGACAGAAGGAGGGCAACAGAGAGGAGGCGAACAGGAAACAGGCCTGACTGAACTGTCAGAAGAAAAAGACCAGAAGCTAAAAAATAAAAGCCTAGTTTTGTGTTGGATTAATAACGGCTCCTTAAAAGGGTTGTTCAGACCTGTTGGAGTGGGGTTCAGTGTTATTGACTATCTTACCAGTTGTAGATAGCACTTACACCAACCTTAGTCTGGAGGAATAGAGTTTAATTCTGACCAGGCTAACGAGCTAAAGGCTAGTCCAAGCTGGGTTAAGAACAGAGTGGCTTAAAACAGCTCCGATCTTAAAAATGTTACAGCTGTTCCTGCAAACACTATTTTATGAATTTGATATCTCATCCTGTTACGTGTTGCCAAGCAAGATGCTGAAAACAGCTGAATAAATATGCCCAAATTAAATTAAATGCTGTTCTTGAACCCTCTGGGGTAAATTCAAAAGTTTGGTCCGGAGCTTGCGGGCCGTTGCCAGTTAACATTTTTTTACATGAAAATTCATGGTTATTGTCAAGCGCATTAAAAGCAACTGCAGCTAGCTGTGGTGCTTCTGGTGCAGCCTGAAATATTATTAAGATTACAGTATCATATTATTTCAGCTGGGAACATCTTGTAAATACAAACTGGTAAAGATGTAAGTTTATAAAAGAGCATTTCTAGAATGGCTTAGAAATCTTTGAGACTGGAGTGGTTATAAGATGGCAGTATTCCAGTTTGGTCTTTGTCCCACTTGGACTAGATGTTAACTTGTCAGTTCAGAATTAAACTATTTCTTCAAATTGAGGTTAGTCAAAAAAATGATCTACAACAGGTAAGATATTGATTGCTCATAATTGTTAAAAAAATTGCTACCAAAAGGGGGCAAAGAAGCAAAAAAGGCAACATATACAGGTAGTCCTCGACTTACGGCGGCCTCGACTTACGTTTCGGGGTTACGTCACGCATCTCATATTTTATTTTATTTTTTTAATCTTATTTTATGTGTTTAAATGTTCTTGATTGAGAATTATTAGAGTTATTGATTTTATGTGTACAGCACTTTGTTGCAACTGTGGTTGTTTTAAATGGCTTTATAAATTTTCATTTAAAAAATAATTTAAATAAAGTATAAATAAATAATTATTATTATTATTTTATTATTATTTAGAAGCCGATTTACGCAGTTTCCGGCAGTTTTCGGCAGTGTCCGGCAGNGGAGCTGGATGGCAGTTTTATTCAACGGGCCTGAATGTCAGGGGCGGATCTAGAGGGGGGCCGGGGGGGCCAGTGCCCCCCCAGCCATCTGATTGGCCCCCCCAGTGGCCCCCCCAGAAACATTTTTTTTCTTTTTTTTTCTTTTTTTCTACTTCATTGTGTGTTTTATGAGTGTGGACAAAGTCAAACACTAAAACTGTTTAGAAAAAGACTTGATTTCTAAACTTAAAAATATTTAGATCACAGATCAAAACAGTGGCGGCTCCACAGATATTTTTCTGCAGGTGCTAAGTGGGGCTAAGCATTTTTGCTGAGGGTGCTATGAAGGATCATTTGTTCTATCAGTTCTCAAGGTCAAGGTGTCGTTATTGTCATTCATACTATGTGGTACATGAGGTGGAATGAACCTATGTACACAGGGTCCCAGTTACATCAAACAAAAATACAAATTGCAAAGATAAACAATAATAAGATCTAAAATATGAACTAAGAAATACACTAAGAATACACTAAACTAAGAATACACTAAGCACTACTAGTACAAAACAATGTGCCAAACAACAGCAGCACAAACATGAGTCTGTGTGAGCAGATGAGGATGAATGAACATAGCAACAGGAAATAAATCAGCAACATGAGATCGGCAGCATGGTTAGTCAGCAGCACATATCAACAATCAAATGGCATTACAGCAATTTTTTTCCACAGTAATAATCCTGATAGGGATCATGAGTCTAACAGCCTCAGGGTAGAAGCTTGTAGCAATTCATTCATTCATTCAACCTTTATTTATACAGGCTAGCCTCGTTGAGCCACGGGGACTCATTTACAAGAGGGACCTGTCTCACTCACACCCAGGGTCAATTTAGAGTTACCAATCAGCCTAACATGCATGTTTTTGGACTGTGGGAGGAAACCGGAGCACCCGGAGAAAACCCACGCATGCACGGAGAGAACATGCAAACTCCACCCAGAAAGGCCCCCGGACCGGGATTTGAACCGGGGACCTGCTCGCTGAGAGGCAGCAGCTCTACCAGTTGTGCCACCGTGCTGCCCAATAACGAAGGGTGAGATGGAGGAAGAAGTGTGACACCTTTAACATCTCAACTTCACTACATTTGTTTTATTTATTTTTCATTCATTAATTTGGCACCAGCTGATCGGTTTATTGGCCATCAACAAAATAATCAATATATTCACCCTTTAATGATCAGAATCAGTCACTGAAGTAGAATCTGTTAATTAAAGTAATAAACAAACGTTAATAATGAATCAATCAAGGCTTAATTCTCCTATTTCAAGTCAAAGTCAAAGTCAACTTTATTGTCAGATCTGCAATATGTACTGTACAGGACATACACAGGACCGAAATTGCATTTCTCTCAGTCCCTCGGTGCAACAGTAAACATCTAAACATTGAAACACTGAACATATAATAATAGACATAAGCATAAAATAGTAAAACTAACACTGTCCTGAGTTTTTGCATAGTGGTATAAGAGTATGAAAATTTACACCAACTCTAAAACTAAAACATTAAACATTCAATGAACATAAAATTTACACCAACTCTAAAGCTAAAACATTAAACATTTAATGAACATAATACTGTCCTGAGTTTTTTGCATACTAGTATAAAAAAAGAGTATAAAAAGTATAACTAAAATAAACTAAAGGTTTCTAGTATTGACATTTGCAAAGTGGCAAAGCAGCGTATGAGTTAATGTGCACAGTATATGTATGAGGTAGTAGTTGATGTCGTTATAGAGGCAAAAAGTGGCATATGCAGTAAGGCACATTGGGCATCCCTAAATAAGACCGTTCAGAGCACACTGTATATGTATCAGCAGTGGTGTAGATATTAGAGTAGTGAAAATGTAAACAGTAGTAATTACATGTAAGCAGTAGTAATAAAAGTAAACAGTATTAATAAATGTAAACAGAGAATGTAAACAGTATTATGATTATAGGCAGTGATGTAATACAAACATTAGTGCAAGTATGAGAAGTAGTGCAAACTGTATGAGCACATGACCGAGAGTTTAGTGAATAACCCGTTTGATGACACAGAGTCCAGTGTTAAAATCTTTGTGTTGTGTGGTAATGTGTGAGAAAGTTTTAGTGTTAAGGCAGTTCAAATGGGAGGGGGGGCAGAGCAGGCAGAGTGTTTAGCATCCTGACTGCCTGATGAACAGAGCTGTCTCTCAGTCTGCTGGTTCGAGCCTGGAGACTCCTCAGTCTCCTCCCTGATGGCAGCAGTCTGAAGCAGCTGTGTAGTGGGTGTGTGGGATCACCTGCCATGCAGTGGGCTTTCCGAGTGAGGCGTTTGCTGTGTAAGTCCTGCAGTGAGGGCAAGGAGGTGCCCACGATCTTCTCAGCTGCTCTCACAATGCGCTGGAGGCTCTTGCGGCAGGATGCAGTACATGCACCAAACCACACAGTGATGCAGCTGGTCAGGACACTTTCTATGGCACCTCTGTAGAAGGTGCTCATGATGGGGGTTGAAGCTCCAGCCCTTTTCAGCTTGCGGAGAAAGTAGAGACGCTGGTGAGCCTTCTTTGCCAGTGCTGCAGTGTTCCTGCTCCAGGACAGGTCCTTTGAGACATGCACTCCCAGGAACTTGGTGCTGTCTACTCTCTCCACTGCGGTGCTGTTGATGGTCAGAGGGGCATGTTGGGCATCCATATTTAAAGGCAAAGTTAACTTTTTAAGCAGGAATTATTTCAGTTCTATACACACATGAATTTAGACAAAGTTTGACTATTTTAATAAATAGTTTACTTTGGATTTTGGTTGAAAGAAGTTATTTAATGTGATCAAATAAAGTCAGTTATTATCACTGCAAGCCAGGAAATGATTTATGAAGTGTCTTCAGCTAAAAATGGCACAACCAGACCAAGAGTTGCATCATGTCATCAGTTTCTGCTCCTTACTGGGTCAGTGTTGAGGGCACCACTCATCTTTCTGGGATTCTGCTGGTGGGTCGGATAGACCATGAAGTGGACTCACTGGGAACTGCCCAAACTTAGCTGAATGTGCTGGCTCCATCCTCCAGATGTCCGCGCTAGCGTTAGCAGAATTCTCCATTAATGTGGAAGGATGGCAGTAGGCTTGATTGGTCTTACAAATTATTGTTTATTTGTTGGCTGCAGTCTGCTCCCAAAAAATCCTCCACTGTAAGTGGAACCCTTACTGATAGCCTTGGCCCCCCCTCGGCCCCCCCAGCAATAAAAGTCTAGCTCCGCCACTGTCCGGCAGTTTTCGGTTAGCTTCGGTTAGCTCCGGCCTCGACAGCCAGATTTGGACGGATCGTGTGTCTGATCAGAGGTTGCCTCGCTCGGATATATGAGCTGGAAACGCTTGTGAACTCTGTGGACGTCTCAGGCGGAGGAACGGACTCGCGGCCTCGGATGTTGCTGGGACACCGAGCTAACATGCTATCAGGCAGAGGAACAGCCTTGTAGCCTCGGATGTTGCCGGGACACCAAGCTAACATGCGAAAACGCGAAGGAACGGCTTCACCAGCTCCCAGTAAGTTATTAAAGGGGACCACACATGCAAAATTCACTTTTTAATGTTTTTTTACTCAACTTTGGGTATTTACTTCATAAAAAAACAGTCCTTGTGCCAAAAAAATGCACCCAGTGGTTTATTTACTCTAAGTAGATTTATTTGTCTGTGATTAAAAACGCTTCGTTTCACACTTCCTGCGGTTTGTGACGTCACAAACCGTAGCCAATCACCTCAAACCTGAGTCCAGCCCCTCACCTAGCAACCCCTGGTGATGCTCCACCCACTTGAGTATAAAAGATGTCACGGTTGCCTAGCGGTTTAGGAGCTGACCTGGCGGTCATTTATTTATTTATTTATTCATTTATTTAGCCCCCGGGGGGCTAGGGGTTTGCCCTGCTCCAGCCATGCAGCACATCTCGAGTAAAACCAGAATGTTTTATTACCTTGTTTGAATGAACTCTGTCTCGTTGAAACTGTGCACACACACTCTCGCGGTTTGGACTTGTTTCTTATATGATGAAGGACTACTTTTGCACAACTGTCAGTTTGGTTGAGCGGTTACGACACTTGAGCGGCACGCAGGAGACCAGAGATCGCATCCTGTCAACGGCATCTTTTTTTTTTTCCCCTTTTTTTTAAAGCCTTTTGTTTCGGAGAAATCGGGGTGAGACTAGATATATACATCGACATAATAATACTTTATAATTGTTATTTTTACGTTTTAGTTCAATTTTTAGTGTAATATCGCTCCCAACGCGCAGCCGGCAGAAAACTGTGCACACACACACTCTCTCGCGGGGCGACAGTCTGTACCATCAAGCACCACTGATCGATATATTTTCAGATTAGCAACTTATTTATTTTAAGAATACCTTTCACTTCATCAAAATCTAATCAAAACTTCAGCGTTCTAAATGTAGGTGGTTGTGATTGTTTCTTATACGATGAAAGACTGCTTTTTGCATAACTGCCCGGTTGGTCTAGAGGTAGTCAGTGGCGGCCGCCACTAGAGGGCGCTAGGGGCGCCGCTCCTCCTTGGAACTGCAGCTTTTCTTCTTCACCATTTGAAGATATATATATTTTTTTTTTATAAAAGTGAAATAATAAAATAAAAATATTTCGAAATGCATGCATATATGTTTTTAGTTGTGTAGGATAAATATTTTATGAGTAATGATTGTTTTGTTTGTTTCAAAAAACGTTTTCTGATTGTGAGTGACGTACTTCCGGTTTCCCCGCTCGGCGCCGCCTGGGGGCTTTTCCCATGCTTTTCCATTGAATCTAATTATAACTATCCGCCGCTAGCGGCCGTAGTTTATGTCCCATCTGTACAAAACTTTTGGACTGTACAGGTCGCATTTTCCCCCGCCCTCGAGCCTGGACTGTCTCTTATGCCACGGATCGACAGCACTTCCGGTTCGAGCCAAGGAGGGGGGGAGCGGGGGATTCTCTCTGTTTACAGTCAGACCTGATCATCACACGGACAACTAGCGAGTAGCGACGTTGAAACAGCAGTAATTATTAATGGTGCCTCTACACAGGTAAGCAAGTAATAATTAGTGAGTTTAATAAATCGCTGAGCACACATGAGCAAAGTTTGAGCTGTTTTCATCTGTGTTCGGGACATGGTGGTGTGTGTGGGACGGTGGTTGTTGCAGTCAGTCACAGTAGCTAGTAGCTGTGCTCATGGTTGTGGTGTACTGTCTGCAACATTATAAAAGTTGCTACTTGCTGCTAGTTATAAACCCGAATGTGTGAAGACGACTCCTGTCTGTCCATCTTCAGCTCATCATGAACTGTTTACTCCTCAGAGTGTCTGTCTGTGTTAGTTAACTTTTGTCTCGTTTCGTTTAGCAGCAGTTGCAAATTTTCTGATGAATAAATCTGAATGAATAAATAAACTTTAGTTTTAGTTTAGTTTAGTTAAACTTTAGTTTCATTATAAGTTGTGCTGTTGTTTCAAAGACACTAAACTTAAATAAATCAAGTAGCAGAAAGATTTAAGCATTAAATAGTTTGAATTTTTCATGTTATGAAACAGTGATTATATAATTATTTGAAAGGTTATTATTTTTATTCTGGAAAGGTTGAGCTCCATTCTCCCTGATGACCAGAAGAGCAAGCTCATTTCACAAGCATATGATGGTGCGAGTGTCATGAGAGGAGCCACAGGTGGTGTACAGAAGAAGATCCAAGATGTCTATGTAAATGCACACTATATATATATCACTGCTATGCTCACCAGCTTAATCTTATCATGCAGCAGGTGACTTCCCATATCTCAAAAGTGAATATTTTCTTCTCAGACCTGGCTGGATTCTCCGGCTTTTTTTCAAGATCGCCAAAGAGAACCAGTATTCTCGATGAAGTGGTGGCCCACAGAGTTCCAAGAGCAAGCACAGTGAGGTGGAACTTCCACAGCCGAGCTGTGAACACTGTTTTTGAACACAAAGAAAAACTGCTCCAGTGTTTTGAAACCATCAGGGACTCAGGACAGTTTGATCCTACCACTGTTAGAGAAGCTGGAGGCTTTGTGAGGCTGCTGGAGGATGATAGCTTCAGCTTTTTCCTGAAACTGTTCCATCTGGTCATGCCTCATGTGGACATTCTCTACAACCAACTCCAGAAGCGGACCATCGACTCAGTCTTTGTTCAGAGAATCATGCAGCAGTTCACAGACCACATTCAAAAAATCAGGTACCGGTAAATTGAAATTAATGTGTATGTTGTGCTGTTTAATATTACTGATACAGTATTTTGTTAATGTCTTATGATTGAACTACTTCACATTTCTTGTTATTTTACCTGGTGACTAAAATATGAACACTGTTCTCTTATGGTCCTGCAGAGACTCACTCCCTACTATTTGTGGCGAACACAGTGGCAGTGTATCCCAGATGGCTAAGAAACGCCGCACACTGGGCCCTGGTGAACGTCAGAGGATAGCTACAGAGGATAGCTACAGAGGTGAGCAGCTACAGAGGTGAGCAGCTAAATGCATGTCTTTTACCGTACAATGTTTTTCATCATATTAGTTCTGTATTTTGAAAAAGTGAGGAGCACTACATCTTTCTAATTACAATGTCAATTTGAATTGTTGCTATTAAATGTACACATATACTCATAAATTGTTAGATGTTAAATAATTAGAAAGCTGACTAGCCATTTCCCTATCCTCTTGAATACCAGGAAAAATAAATATTGTCCATGCCCAATATTTTATTATTCATATGGAAGAGAAAGGTGCCAAAACCCACCCTTTCATATTTAGCATAATTGAAAAGCACAAAATCAGTCAGAGAATCTTTATTGCCATTTGCACCACATGTGGTACATGTGATGAAACAAGATTATGTACACAGGGTCCCAGTTACATCCACCAATAAAATGTAAGAGAAAAACAGTAATAACATCTAAGTAGCTTAAATTACAACCTTGAACTACTTATTCATTTAAATACATCCTGTTGCACCATTGAAATTCTACCATGTTGTTTTTTACTATGTTTGTAGGACCTTGTATTACTTTTTCATTTGTAGGTACTTTATTTTTGTACCTTTATTGCATGCTTTAGTATTTTTTTTTTGTTTGTTCTTTGTTGTTTTAGTGAGTTAAATTGTTGGTTCTCAATCTGAGCATTTCATTGTACTGTTGGCCTAGTTTTAATCTGCATTTGATAAATAAACACCAGAAAAACTTGAAACGTTATTTTTTCATTTTTGAGAAAATAGCCCCCCCTGGTGGTTAACTGAGGAACCGCCACTGGAGGTAGTGAATTGGACTCGTCAACCGAAGGACACGGGTTCGCTTCCCGGTAGCGGCATCTTTTTTTTTTATTTTTTTTTTTAAGCCTTTTGTTTTGCAGACCGCCGGCGAAGACACCATCTGCGTGCGGGAGTTGCTGGGAGCTACTGACTTTTGAGGTCCGGGGGTCCGGTCAAAGGTTGCCTCATGCGGATAAATTAACTGGAGACATTCTGTGAACTTTGTTTGTGTGTGGACTGAAGCAGCGATCGCTCCCAAAAGCGCCGCATGCAACGAGCGGAGCTAACACCGCCCGCTCGGAGGAGGAAAAGCTATCATTAGCCTCGGAGGTGGGCTAATGCTAAAAAAAGGAGCTGCAAATGGCGGCGCGCGCAGAGGGCTTTTGGTAAGTTATCTTAAGCTACTAGCACTAACAGTAAGTCAAATGAGTAATAAAAAAGAGCTAATTTTAAAATAACAACATATTAGAGATACTGGCTGTTACAGAGGGCGTAGTTAATGTAAATAGGTCTTTGTAGGGCGTGGCTTTCAGACCTCATTATTCATAAACCGGTCGTTTAGAACGGAAGTGAAATTTGGCAGAATTAGAAAGGGGATATTTTTTCTAAGCATTATTTTGTGTATAAAATTGACTGAAAATGGTCTGGATAGCCCACAGATAAACCACAAAAAATTATATATCCTACATTTGGTCCCCTTTAACTCTTTTTTCCCTTCATTATGGATCCATGCTAACAGGCCTTACAGTTTGGACCGCGTGAAGCAGCAGGAAGCTGCAGAGCTTGGACGTGCAACGAGCTAACATGCTAACAGACGGAGGAAGAAATGATCAGCTACCAGTAAGAAATTAACTATTTTTTTCCTTCATTATGGCTCCAAATGTACTGTATGTGTTTTTTGATAATTATGTAGGGTACTGTGCTAGGATAGGCGAAGTGCTTGGTAACTGTACAGTACCGTACATGTACGTGTATATGGGGCGGCCAGTGGCGGCCAGTGTGTATGTGTTTTTCGACTTATGGCAATTTCGAGTTACGAACGGACATAGGAACGGAACTCGTTCATAAGTAGGGGACTACCTATAATTTAATTGACATTAAGTTACAAAGGTTATTGAGTTTACTTTATCATTTGTTAGCTAATAATCCAGCCTTCACCATTATAAGGGTGGAGATGTTGAGTGCTGATCCTCATTCACTTCACTCCTGACCGCACCCAGAGCTGAAACTGATGGATTAAATGTGGAAACAGATGATAAACCGTCGCCCCGAGGGAAAGCATTTCTGGCTGCTGTCACAACATGTGTGAAAGGTCTTTAAACATAAAGGCAGCAGACACTGAGGAAAACAAAGAAACACTCAACATAATTACTAACAGTTGGAAAAAAATGCACGAGACACAAACAAGGAAGTTATGATGACAAAAAAAACATGAAAAGTATGGTTTTGAGCCATAGTTTGTCAATTTTAAGCTAGAAATAAAGCTATCATCTTGAATTTTAGCAACATTTTGTCAAAAACAACACACATAACTTGTTTTTTTGACTTTATTACAGTGACTGTGCAAGTTAGAAACAGGATCTGGGAATGAGGTTACACCTAATTTAACCCTTTTCTAGTTCCAAGACAGAAAAAGGGACACTTTTGCTAATTGATGTGATCAGCTAACATGCTAACTCTGATTAGCATTACAAAACATCCCTCTACATTTACGCTCTGTAGCAACATGTTTTTTTTTTTTTTTTTCAAGTTTCTGGTACAATTTCTTGTGTGCTACTGATTTAATGGGCTATTTTTCATTCAACCTTTATTTAAACAGATAAGTCACATTGAGCCTCGGAGACTCATTTACAAGTGAGATCTGTTGGACAGACAATAAAAGTGGTGAAAAATGACTCATAGGGTTTGGAGACAAAAAAAATCCTAACACATTTTTGACCTCTGATTGAAGGTCAAAAATGTGGTAATGAAAAAAATCTTGCACACAAGCACATAATGACGCCGACATTACGCAGAGGGTGGTGGAGGGGACTCAAAGGCGGTGAGCAAGCCAGCCCTTAGAGGCACTGCAGAGTTCAGATAGAATCACTCAGTTCATATACAGTAGTTCCCTCTGGAGATCTGTGCACACTCATGGGGGAGGGGGGGGGAGCTGCCGAGGACGGCCAGAGGCGAATCCAGAGTCCTGAAATGATGACAGAATGTTTATTCAGCTGGGCTCCTCTGAAAAGTCTGTGGAATTCCTCAGTAGAAGGATTGGGAGGGGTGAGAGCGTCAGGTTTACAAAACTTCTACAGGCGTGTTGAGATAAGACGGCCTGTCAAGACCAGTCAAGGAGCCAAATTTCAGATAAACACCATTGTTTTGGGGACAGGCAGAACTTTAATGACATCTACCTTCAGTCTGTGTCGGTCCACTCGCTTTCGAAATGTCCAAATTAAATGACCATACCAATGGAACGTGCCTGAGAAAAATCCCCGAGATCTAATCCATTCAGCCAAAAGTCTGGGTTTCTCGAGACATGAACCAAGCCATCATGTAAGGCAGGCAGCCTGACCAGGTCCAGATTAGCCGCCGACGTCTTCCTTGTGTGTTGATAAGACCAGGAACCAGCAAAATCCAAAAAGCAGGAACCAGTTGTCATAAATTCAATTAAATATGCATCCTTTAGATCCACAGATGACAGCAGAGATAGACACGTCATCAAGTCTTCCAAGTCGATGAGATATCTGTGTGCATGCCAACAGGACAAATCGGCTCGCCTACAGCCTGTCTTCTAAAAAAGCTACAGGTAAGTCTGGTCCTCTGGACATTCAAAAAACAAAAGAAAACAATTTTTGAATGTCCAGAGGATCAGACTTAGTTTTTTTTAGATTTTTCTACCTGGATTATTAAGCATGCATCAGGGTACAGCTTGTCTTCTTTAAAGCTAGGATATGCAGTTTCTTTAACACTCTGGGACTTAGAAATATTTTCAGCGCAGAAAAGCATTCTGCTCCCTCCCCTCAGAGCTATATATGGCTCAGAGGGGGAGCCACAGTCCATGCTCTGCTGAACTTGGGATCCGCCCCCTGCTGTGTGTCTGCTCGGAGCGTGGCAAAGTTCTGTGATTATATGTTATAAAAACCTTTTAAAAATATTATAAAACCATGGAGCACTTGTCCAACAACAGAAAAACCAGCAGAAATCAGCAGAGGTTCACGAAGCAACGTTTGGACATGATTAATTCGCTCGTGACTTCCTCATGTCTGTCAGCGTTCCTCATTCCTGTGAGTGGAGGATGAAGCGATCACTTGACTTTTGGCAAAAAAACTAAATAAAAGTCCAGCTCTGGGATGAAGAAGGGATATTTAATACATTTATGTCACATAAAAAACAGTCCTGCATCGCTTTGCAATCCTTTGAATGAGAACGAGCCGCGGCGCTGAGGCTGGGACAGGTGGGGGCGTGGGTTGGGGCGTGACAAACAACTCTGTTTTGATTGGCTGGTCATTGTCCGGGTCACTCTGTGTTTTCAGTGTTTTTATAAATGCTGATAGAGAAGCAAGGGGACTATAGTTTTTTTCAGAGATTACTTTGTCTAACATCAGTTTGTCAGTAGATAGTGACAGAGTGAAGAAATATGTTAAAAATATATTGTTTGAAAAGTTACAGACTACATTACAATGTTACATACCCCAGCTTTAAGAAGAAACGTTATCAGTTGTGTTGAGGGACCAACTGACCAAATTGAAGTCCATAGTTATGATTCAGAAGATTTTGTAGAAGAGAGGCTCTCAGACAGTTTCACAGACAAGACAAAGCCAAAGCAAAGCTGAGACCAAGAGGAGACGTCTGCCCTTGAGAAGAGCAAGTGTTGAATGATTTGACAAAAGTGGGTATGGGAGGGGGGTGGGGGGCTTTACTGTACTGCAGTCATTCCTACTTTTTATGTGAATGGCAGTCATATTGGACTTTTGGCTGAGGTAGAGCAGGAACAGCAAACTTTTGAGCTGGAATTCAACCTTTGAAGGAGTTTTTAATTTAAAGCATAGATTCTGAATACAAACAAAGTGCACCATTAGCCAAATGTGTGCAGCACCAGGCGGGGACGTTCCTTCCCGTATAAACACGAGCCTTTACAATCACTGGTAGACATCTTGAATTGGGTTGGCGCCATTAGTTTAATTTCTTGAAAGCTTCATTAAAAGCTGTTCACTGATTCATGATATATTTTGCTAACAGACAAGAGTTAACACCATTTTGTGTATTTTTTAAGGTCAGGTGTCTGTGGGAGACATGTTGAATTGGCTCTAAAAGTTAATCAAACATCAGTTGTAATATTCAGTATTTATTATCTCATTCAGTAACACATCGTCTCCCTTCACGTTCTGTCAGCTCAGCTTTATCCAGCTATGCTTTAGCTAATATTCCCTGTCAGTTCCTACTGTTTTCTCATACTTTACAGTGCGAACACTTTCATGTGCACATGTCGAGCTCAGAGGTTTTACAGGCCTCTGTAATCCATGCACTCTTAGCTTTAATGGTTGTCTGGAAGGGTTGGCATCTGGACTTGTCTGTTTATTCCTCGAGTGTCTCCTGATGGTCTCCAGATAAGATTCACATTTACCGGTATTTGGTACACTTTGGTATTTGGTATACTGAGTTATATTGTTGGGACAACAGTGGCTGATGAGATAAAGTTTCCTTTAAGGTGACCTATAGCTCTTCATCTTATGTTACATGATTCTCTATTGTATGTGGGGATTCTTGGTTTCAAAGGCAGACTGGAATCTAAGGGGATGGAAAAATGTACAAAAATGCTTTTGAGTTATTAAACTGGATACATTAAAATTGCTTTGTAATGGTATTTATTGATTTTCTTACATCTTCTTGCTAGATGCCCACTGAGTAATGCAAACACTTCAAATATACACAATTATTGGAAACAACTGTTTGAACTTGTAGCATTTTACGTTATAAGCAGTGGTGGGCACAGTTCCGCTAATCTGCTAAAAGCTAATAGCGGAACAATTTTTGGGGGTTCAGCGGATTAGCATTTTTGCTAATTTGGAAACCCTTAGCAGAACACGTTTCCATTAAATTAGGTTTTACCAACTTTAAGTCTGCTAACAAAAGTCACAAGCTTGTTCCTGTCTGTTGTGGGTGTGTCTCAAAGAGTCTGTTAGGCATGCTATTGGCTGACTATGTGTACACAAGATGTGATTGGTCAACGCAGCTTCAACTGGAAGGAGACGAAGACTGAGTGACAGTTGTCTTAGGTGTTAGCTGTTTAGTGTTAGCTTCCACTAATTATTTTACTTGTTTAGCGATTTACACCAACAAGATCTTTATTTAAACCACTGGCATGAAAAGCAGTGAGAGATATGCAATACTCCATGGAGTTTTAATAAATTGATTCAGGATGTTTACATAGCTGCTTTCTATAATGATCAAAAATATAAACACAACACTTTTAATTTTGTTCCTATTTTTCATAAGCTGAACTCAAAGATCGAACACTTTTTCTATGTACACAAAAAGCGTTGTTCTCTCAAACATATTTCACAACTTTGTGTACCGGTAAATCCGTGTTAGTGAGTACTTCTCTTTTGTCGAGATAATCCCTCCACCTCACAGATGTAGCAAATCAATCAAGATGCTGATTAGACAGCATGATTATTGTACAGGTGTCTTGGGCTGACCACAATAAAAGGCCACTCTACAATGTGCAGTTTTATCACAGCACAATGCCACAGATGTTGCTAATTTTGGGGGAGCGTGCAACTGGCATGCTGACTGCAGGAGTGTCTACCAGAGCTGTTGTCCGTGATTTGAATGTTCACTTCTCTATCATAAGTCATCTCCAAAGGCGTTTCAGAGAACTTGGCAGTACATCCAACTGGCCTCACAACGTCAGACCATGTGTAACCACACCAGCCCAGGACCTCCACATCCAGCAACTTCACCTCCAAGATCGTCTGAGACCAGCCACCTGGACAGCTGCTGCAACAATGTCTTTGCAAAACCAACGAATTTCTGCACAAATTGTCAGAAACGGTCCCATTGAAAGATCTGCATGTTCATCATCTTCAGTGGGGTCTCCAACTGACTGTAGTTCATCATCATAACTAACATGAGTGAGCTAATGCTCACATTTGATGGTGTATGGCAGGTTGGAGAGGTGTTCTCTTCACATAATAATCCTGGCTGTACAGGGCAGATGGCAGACTGCGTGTATTGCGATGTGTAGGTGAGTGGTTTGCTGACATCAACCTTGTGAATCGAGTGGCCCATGGTGGCGATGGTGTTATGGTATGGGCAGGCGTATGTTATGGACAACACACAGGTGCATTTTATTGATGGTGTTTTGAATGCACAGAGATACCGTGATGAGATCCAGAGGACCATTTTTGTACCATTCTTCCATGACCATCACCTCACAGTGCAACAGGATATTCCACAGCTCCATGTTGCAAGGATCTGTACACAATTCCTGGACGCTGAAAACATCCCAGTTCTTGCACGGCCAGCACATTCAGCCAACATGTCACCCATTGAGCATGTTCGAGTTGCTCTGGATCAGCGTATACGACAGCGTGTTCCAGTTCCTGACAACATCCAGAACTTCACAGCCATTGAAGAGAAGTGGACCAACATTCCACAGGCCACTGATCAACTCTATGTGAAGGAAATGTGTTCAACTGTGTGAGGCAAATGGTGGTCACACCAGATACTGACTGGTTTTCTGAATAACACACCTCCATACCCCCAATACAGTAAAACATAATAGTAGTTTTAGAGTGACCTTTTATAATGGTCAGCCTGAGGCACACCTGTGCAATAATCATGCTGTCTAATCAGCATCTTGATACACCACACCTGTAAGGTGGATGGATTATCTCTGCAAAGGAGGAGTGCTCACTTACACAGATTTACATACATTTGTAAACAGTATTCAAGAGAAAAATGTCTATTGTGTACTTAGAAAAAGTCTTAGATCTTTGAATTGAACTCATAAAAAACGGAAGCATGAACACAAGTGTTACGGTAGCCGTTCAGGACTCATATATGTGATGCAAGCATAAACTAATGGAGCAAAAAGAAGACGGAGCTGAATGCATGTATATGTATATATATATGTGTGTGTGTGTGTGTGTGTTCAATAATAAATATTTTGCTAACAGACAAACAGAGGTGACTGCAAAGAGTTAATGGCAACATTTTAAACAAACTGTGTGTAATCTCTCAGCGCACAGACTATTTGCTCGTGGTCAGTCTGAGTTAGTACTGCACCAACAGTTCAGTCTGTTTTTGTCTTTTAAGATGAGTTGGGTGTGGCAGCCATCTTTATAGAGTTGACTCTTTGTACATGTAAGGATTACTTTCTGCAACTTTTTAAAAGTATTTTATTACCAGATAGAGAGAAACGCATGCCCTGACACTGGCAAAAACATTATTGTCTGCATTAGTCTTTCTGTGTCTGAATTCTCCGAGTTCCTCCTGTGAGATTTGTAGAAGCTGCGATTTAAACGTCACACAGCTGAAACATGTCCAGCTTTAATATTTATGCTCATCAAAGTTAAACATGTAGAGTTGAACATGAGCTGAAAGTGTCTG